>JAKLLW010000071.1:0-63390 GCA_022814695.1 Neocatenulostroma microsporum
CGTAGAATAGGCAATTCGCGTGAGCCGTTTCTTGTGCCGCAGATTGGGATCCCGCATGGAGCTCCCTCTAATAGCGGCCCAGCAACGTGGGGCGCTGCTGCCGCCGGCGGTGCCAGTGGTGCTGCTGCTCCTGGTGCCGGAAGTGTTCCTGGCGCTGTGGGTGGAGCTGCTGGGATGGCTGCGCCTGGAGGTCCGACCTCCAGTGGCGGGGCTCAACCGCCTTTCGCAAGCAGCTTTCCTAGTTTTGGTACTACCTTGACTGCGGAGCAGCAGAATGCACTCGAGCGTAGGAAGCAAGAGGAGCAGTATCTCATGGCTCGGCAGAAGGAACACTTGGCACAGGCGCAGATTGCTTCGCGCATGAGCGTTCCGGGACAGCATCACCAAGGCGCTCAAGGTCTCATGCCAGGCGCAGGTCCAGGGTCATTGCACCATCACAGCAGCGCGCAGAGTCTGCATAGCCAGCCGAGCTTTGGGAGTATGACGAGCCCTTCGAATACTTTCCAGCCGAGTCCCAATCAGGGAGCTGCGGTCGGAGGTGGGAACGTGCCGGGGTTCTTCGATAACTCATTTCGCTCGCCGCCAACGGGTGGTCTAGGTGCAGTTGGTGCTGGTGTTGGGTCCCTTGGGCATATCCGCGAGGAAGAGATTCCAGGCATTATGGATCGGCTGAATCTCGGCGAGCGTTCTCAGGCGCAGGCTCAATTTGGCGCCCCCGGGCAGCCATTTGCGCAGCAGCAACAACAACAACAACAGGGTCCATCGCAAGAGCAACATGAGCAGCAGGTCCAGCAGATGTTGCAGGATCGAGCCAGGTTAGAGCAAGAGCAAGCGCAGCATGACCAAATGCAGCAACAGCAACAGCAACAACAAAGGTCAGAAGAGCAGCGAGTGCCGAATGAGAGACTGCAGCAATTCCAGCAGCTTCAAGGTCAAGGACAAGCTCCTGCGCTCGACGCACGTTTCCAGCCTGCTATTGGTAAGCCAGCACCCGCGGTTGAGCAGCAGCAACAACAAGCACCTCAGCCTACTGCTCAGCAACAAAGACAGACAAGACAACAACCAGAGGAGCCGCTTTCTTTGACCGAGCAAGTCGAGGCAGCTGTTTCAGCACAGCAATCACCTGTTCCTCAGCAGCCTGGTTTGCCGCAGCCCTTTCCTCCTGCGCCTTCCCAATCTCCTTTGCCAGCGCCGGCTGCTCAGCGCACTGGTCGCCAAAGCGTGGCCGATCAGCTGCAGACTGAGTCGCGCGATCTATCCCAGACGCCCTCGGTGGAGACACCCAGCGCTGCCATTGCGCCATGGGCGAAGGAACCAGCCGAGGCAGCCAAAGGGCCGTCTCTTAAGGAGATCCAGGCCATAGAGGCGAAGAAGGCTGCTGAACGTGAGGCAATGGCTGCTGCTCAGCGGCGTGCCGCCTTCGAAAAGGAGATGGAGGCTCAGCAGCAAGCTGTTGCCGCCGCTCCTGGCTTGCCGGCCTCCTCAAGCTGGGGCGCTGCAGGTTCGCCTGCGACGCCCACCGGTACTACGCCGGCGGCTTGGGCGAAGGCTGCACAAAAACCGAGCGGGACCACTGCTAAAACGATGGCTCAGATCCAGAAAGAAGAGGAAGCGAGGAAGAAGAGGCTTGCTGCTGCTGCCGCGAACGCGCAGGCGACTGCTATGAGCGGCGTTGCGGTTCCGGCGGGGGGCAAGAGCTATGCTAACCTTGCTGGGAAGGTTGGATCCCCTGCGCCTGCGCCGAATGTGGGAGGTGCCTGGACGACTGTAGGTGCCAGTGGAAAGCCTAAGACGCCTCTTGCGGCGCCGACACCTGCTACTACTAGGTCTGTGAGCTCCGGTCCTGTGCCGCTCGCGCAGCAAACTATCAGGAAAGCGCCGAGTAAGGCTTCGGCGCTGGAGAGGGCTGGTATTGTGAATGCGCAGGAGGAGTTTAGGAAGTGGGCTGTTGGGGAGCTGAGGCCGGATCTGAACAAGAACATCTCACGTAAGTCACAACCCCTCTACCGCGTACACGTGAAGAACGCAATACTGACATCTCGTGTAGCCGAGGACTTCGTCGCCACCCTGGCCGAACTAGGCACGGACAAGGATATGATCCGCGAAGCCGTGCACGGCGCCTCCAACACCATCGACTCCCGCCACTTCGCTGAAGAGTTCCTGCGCCGCAAGAAGCTGGCGGACAAGGGCCAGATCGACAATTCTGCGCCCCCGAAGAGCGCGAGCCCGGCTACTGCCACCAACGGGCAGAGCGGTGGTTGGAATGAAGTGGCGAAGAAGGGACCAACGAAGGAGCCGAGTAGGGAGGAGAGCAATGGAGCTTTCAGGGTTGTGCCGAGTAAGAAGAAGGGTGGGAAGAGGTGAACGGAGTAAAGCAGTCTTGTAGCTGCAGCAGGCGGTGCTTTGACACGTTGCTGTCGTTGATGGGCATGAAAGCGGTCATTGCATAGGAGCAGGCAGAGCAGATATTTGTAGGCGGTCATCACCACTCACTCTATTTTTCTTTCTCACAGCTTGCTGGTCGGTTTCCATTGGTCCTTCCCGGCCATCTTCTGCTTGTCCAGCCTACGCCAGCCATTTGGGACTTCCTCCAGACCGTTGCGCTTCCCGTCCGGGACGTCTCTCCATTGGAATAGACGGGTGTAGTCTGTGTCTTTGCGCTCAATGACGTCTACGACATGCTCGCCCAGTACGGGCAGGAACTTGAACCCATGGCCACTGCCTCCAGATGCTACTACCAAGCCTTCCATATCCGGCACATAGTCGATCAGGAAGGAGTTGTTGACGCTATCAGTGTACCAACACAACCTCTCATATTCCAAGTCCAGCTCAAGCAGATCAGGCATGTTTTCTTCGCAAAAAGCACGGATGACTCGCACAGCTTCCTCTGGCACCCGCTCAACACCCGTCTTCGGGTACGAGAGCGGACGACCCGATGCAGCGCTCTTGCGGGAATAGTTCGTCCACTTGATGCCTCTGAAGGCGATCTTGACTACGCCTTCGGGTGTCCGAGGTAAGCCGTATGTTCCGCCAATGTTCTTGAATGGTTCGTAGCTGGACATGTTCCAGTCCCACACTGGAAACCTGGCTGCTGAGTACTTGTCCCAAAGGTCCTTTTGATTTTCTGGGAGACGGATGGAAAGTACGCTGCCTGAGGTCGTCTCCAGTAAGTCTTCCACTTGAGGAAGTAGGCTTGGTGTCCAGCCACCGCATGCTATGACCACGAGGTCGGCGACATGAACCTCGCCGTTGGCTGTCCTGATGCCTGTGACCTTGCCATCATTCTGCACCTGAGAATCGAGAGCATGTTTAGCCCCAAGGTATGTGCTCACGCCCAATTTCTGACAAAAGTACAAGGCGAAGCTACAAGCTCTGCTCGCCAAAACGAAGCCTGCAGTCATGTCTAAGATACCGTCCATGGGCAAACCTCTCTCTAGCCTACCGAACGGGTCGATCTTGCTCGCAGGAATACCATCTCTCGCAGCATCTCCTCGCCGCTGAGGGTCCGTCACGCGATACTGGGTGTGCTTGATCTCCGGCGGGAAGTTTCTCTGCGTCTCCTTTTCACTATCCTCGAGGCCGTACTCGCTGAGTCTGAGATAGCCACAGTTGTGCCATAGTGGTGTTTCCGGTGACAGGTTTGAGGGTAGCTCATCTGAAAGCGTGGAAGCTAGCATCTCGTTCCATTCCTGCCATTCTGGCATGGCCTCGAAAGCGAGCTCCTGGTATAGCTTCCTGTCTCCGTACGAGGCGCGTAGGATCTTGTTTTCGTCTGCACTCGCTGCATCCGCGCCTTGGAGGAAAGCATAGCCATTCTGGTCGTATGGTTGACGATCGAAGACATGGACGTTCTTGTATCCTCTTCGGCTTAGGTGGAGGGCTGTAGATAGGCCGAATACGCCAGCGCCGACTATGATGATCTTGGAGTCTTGATCAACCATGATGTGTAGACCTTGACAAGTTCTGACTCCGGCCAGAAGCTAGTCACTGATTCCCACCAGCCTTCGTTCCTCTGGGATGGGCCCACACTACAGAAGTCCTTGAACCATTTGGCAACCGTGAGATGCTGCGGTGCTGTGAGGAAAGATGCCGACAGGTAGAAGAAAAGGTATAAGGATGGAACGGAGAAAGTCGCTGAGATGAACAGCTACTACACGTCCCTTGGCCGCTCGGCGGACTTCAGCCGGCCATCAGTACTTCCAGCGGACAGACAGTGCCTACCAAACGAATACAAAGGTGGGTTTGATTTGATAGCCGACGATGGTGGATCGTCACAGTGTCGTTCGCAAGCTCGGATGGGCACGGAATGGGTATTTTCAAGGCGTCTCACAACTTCCTAATTCGGATTTCGAGTTTCACGAACTGTCCCACGTCATTTACCTTCCAAGGGAGGTTGACAGAACTTCGAGATGGAACGAACAATGTTCGTAAGGTAGTCGACTTTTCTCTCCCCTCGCTTTGCTCTGCTGGACCATTGAAAGGCGCCACAACAGGATGATGATCAAGTGCCCGCCTGGAGACACCGCTCAGGCCATATGGTAGGCCTACTTCGACTTCGACTTGATGCTGGACAAATGTACCGTGGTCTTTTTGGGGAAAGCGCTTCCTCAGGTTGCTCATACCTCCAACTTACTTCGCGTTCACTGGGATCCACTCGGTCCTCTGGTTCCTTCTCCACTTGCACGCACGCCTGCGCCGGGGAACACCGCCATCCGCACCAAGGCAAGAGGGCGGCGTGCATGCATGGTATATCGGTGTCTGCAGGCAACTGCGCCACCACGCATGGGCTGCCCCACGCCAGCGAAGCTAGTCACTTTGTCACGCTGCCCTAGAGTACCCTCAACTGCAGCATGCATATCGCTACCAGTGGCGCCTCGTACTGCCACACCGCAATCCTCACCGGGCGAAGCATTTACTGCTTGACGAGCGAATGAGTCTTCACATTGTGGCCAGGCATCGATAGACCGGTGACTCCGCGCTGCCGCCCGAAAGCTCCCTCAGCCTCAGTCCAGTCATGCATGCAGCTTCACCAGGTACCGAAGGTTGGTAGTGTCAGGCAACATTCACTTCCACTATATCTTGCTTATTGCACTTTCCTCTTGTTCTATCTTCTTGCATTGAGCTTTCGTACCACTGGTTCGCACTTACCACACCCTCAGCTTCCCTTGTACATACCTCAAGCTTACTTCCATTACCATCACTAGCTCTTTGTTCAGAAGTGAGACTGCACCCATGAGCGGCAAACGTGGAGTGACCGACACGTCATCAGCCTCACAGCCTTCAAGCGTGACGGGTGAGGCCCTCACGCCAGCTTCGACACCTTCTGCAACGCCCGATCGAGGTGGGACCATTCCGATCAGCAATCTAAGAGAGCTTCAGACGAACGGCAAGATGGACGAGAAGCCGAAAGAGCAGGCAGCGGATGCCGGAGCAGCTCAGGAGCAAGAGCAGCCTCTGGCCGCGGCTTCAGACGAGAAGGCACCGGAGGATAGCAGTAAGCCTAAGGCTGCTAAGAAGAAGGCGTGTCACAAGTCTCACAAGAAGAAGAAGGTCGTAAAGGAGAAGAGCGGGAAGAAGTCGGCGAAGGAAGTCTCGGATTCAGACAGCTCTGATGAGGAGTCTGAGGCGGACACTGATAGCTCAACTTCGAGCTCTTCAGACGATGACCACGCGAAGCGGAAGAGCAGGAAGTTGAAGCAGGCTAAGAAAGCTGCCAAGGACAAGAAGCGCCGGAAGAGCATATCTGAGTCTGACGATTCAGATGAAGAGGAGTCAGAAGACGAGAAGCCGAAGAAAAAGGCCAAGGCCAAAGCGGCCAAGAAGACCGCGAAGGACAAGAAGAGGCGGAAGAGCAAGACCATTGAAGCGGAGAGTGATGATTCGGGCTCTGACACTGACTCGTCCGCAGATGAGGCGCCAAAGTCGAAGAAGAAGGCAGCCAAGAAGTCGAAGAAGGCTGTCAAGTCCGACGACGATGAAGACGACGAGTCTGATAGTTCAGCTAACGATGATACGGCTGCGCTTCAAGCTCAGATCGAGGCTCTGAGGCTGAAGATGGGCGAGAAGAAGAAGTCTGCGAAGAAGGCAAGCAAGTCTTCGAAGAGCAAGAAGTCGAGCAAGAAGGCTTCCGCAGCTTCGGCATCTCCGGACTATAGGCGCGTCGACCAGCTCTGGGATTCCAGTATACACAACTACAAGTTGAAGGAGTCTGCAGAAGACGACGAGACGGAGTTTGCGGAGTACGCTTTCTTGGTGCGGAGGTGCTTCAATTGGGAAAACAAGTATACCGAGACTGTCGTAGACATCAAGTCAAAGCAGCTGCGCTCTGCTCTCAGCGACGTGATGAAGGACTGCAAGAGCGTCTCGTTGGAGGCTGAGGAGCCAACTCTCGACCCTAACATCCTGTTTCTGTACCTGGAAGAGCTTCGCGGCTATTACAAGAAGACTCTCAAGACAAAGATCGCGAAGGAGAAGAAGCGGAAGGCCATCAAGAAGCTCGAGGTACAACGGTCCTTGACCAAGACCCTTGTCAAGTACATCGATGAGGACTATTCGGAGACGAAGAAGACACTATACCCACTTCTGGAAGCCGGCAACATCACATTCGATCTCATGTGGGCGCTGTTCAAGCCAAACGAGATCGCCCTGACATCCTGCTACGGCTCCTGGGATGAACCACGGTGCTTCAAGGTCGACTACGCCACGAAGCTCTCGACAATGACGCGTGGTGAGTGGTACTGCATCGAAGGCAAGTATCTTGAGTATGACGGGAAGTCATTCGGCATGGGTGATTTTGAGGTCGATATCGATGGCTTCAAAGGCCCGAGGAAGATCACGAGTCTGGCATCGTACCCACTGAAGTACCACAAGGACCCTGATGCTATCAAGAAGAAGATCATTGAACGAGGACAGCAGTTCATTGGCATGGAGGGTATGCAATACAAGTTCCACAAGGGTCTAGCGTTCATGAAGAAGAAGAAAATGGTCGCCAAGATCAATATTAACGGCCGCATCATGATCGATCCAGCGACCTTCAGGCGCATCAACCCCAACTATCCTATCTCGTGGATCAAGCCAAAGGACTCCGAAGAGCTCTTCAGCGATGACGACGATGACGACGATGATTGCTCTTGCTGCGAAGACTCCGACGACGAGGCTGCGAAGGGCAACCAGGAGTCACTTCAAAACCAGGACCATAGCGACGATGTAACGAAATACAAGTACAAGTGGAGCAAGAACGATGAAGGCTGCCCAGTCTACGTCGCAGTCGAGGTCGATGAGAACGGTGATCCCATCCGGTCTCAGCGTGTCGAAACGTTGGCGGAGAGCGCTGACCTGCGGAAACGCAAGTTCAGCGAGGAGGAGCTGCTCTTGACATCGCCGGTCGTGCTTGGCTTTGCCTTCTCGGAGAAGCTGTGGCTGGAATTCAGTCTTTCTGGGGTCAAGGAGGTTGAGTACAACGAGAGTGCTTTCGACTCGCTGGTGCTTCCGGACAATCAGAAGGAGATCGTCCGGGCGCTGGTCGAAAGCCACAAGTACGAGGCTGCCAAACAGATTGACGATGTCGTTCAGGGCAAAGGGAAAGGTTTGGTCTCTGTCCTTCACGGTCCGCCTGGGACGGGCAAGACTCTCACGGCGGAGGGCATTTCCGAGCTGCTGAGATGTCCGCTATACATGGTTTCGGCGGGAGAGCTTGGCACCGACCCTGCGAAGCTGGAGTATGAGCTGCAGAAGATCTTGGACATCGCTCATAGCTGGGGTGCTGTCTTGTTGCTTGATGAGGCGGACGTATTCCTGGAGAAGCGCGAGGTCCACGACATCCACCGCAATGCCCTCGTCTCTATCTTTCTTCGGTTACTGGAGTACTTCCAGGGCATCCTGTTCTTGACCACAAACCGTAAGCTCTGCTCTTGCCTCTTACTTGGACAACGATATGCTGACCCTTTCGCAGGCGTCGACACATTCGACGAAGCCTTCCAATCGCGCATTCACCTCCCACTCCGCTACGGCGATCTGACCAACAAGGCCAAGAAAACAGTCTGGAAGATGTTCATAGAGCTCGTTCGCAAGAGCGATGAGACTTCCGTTGCAGACTTCAGCGATTACGAGTTCGACATACTCTCCCGCCATCAGCTAAACGGTCGGCAGATCAAGAATGCAGTCCGCACTGCTCAAGCGCTTGCGCTGAGAGAGAAGAAGATGCTGGACATGGGCCACATCAAGAAGGTGCTTGATGTAAGTGAGACCTTCGATCGTGACTTGAGAGGCGGCACAGGGTACGTTGATGCTATGCGGAGTTATACTTGAGACCAGGCGAGATGTAGAAACGGTCGGAGGGGATTCGTGACATCTCTACTCTGCATGACTGTAATTAGGTAGCTCGGCTCGTTCAATACGATACGTACATACTTCTTCGTAGCTTCCGGCTGCGGCCCGAATAGACTTCCAACATTCAATGCGCTCTAGAGCCCATGATTCGGCTTGATCGGCTTGCAAAACTTGGCCTTCACACCCCGGATGTACTTCTGCTCGTTCACGAGCTTCTGAATGATTGGCTGCGAGTTATGTGCCTCGAAAGCCTTGCGTCCATTATACTGCTCGAACATGTGAAAGACATTAGGGTCGTCGGGATCTCTGGCCAAGCAGTATTGAAGCGTCCCAGGCTCTGCCTGAGCTATTCGGTTTGTTTCGGCGTAGACTGCCTCGAGAGCGTCGGCGTGTTTTGGCCAGGCGTATACCTAACTTTGGTCAGATGTAAGTGGCGCCAGACTCAGGTGAATAGCCGGTACCGTGCCATATATGACGAACTCTTCGTCTGAATCGAGATCGGGTATTTCGTGGATGAAGCCCTGATAGTGGTACTCCGCCGCACTCGGCTCGGGGACGTTGGTTTCTGCCATATCTTGACATGAGAGATATACGAGGAGGTTCTTGCGCCTTGACTGGGAGGTCCTGGACCTCCAGTGGGACAGGAAAGAACTGTGTTCACCTGCGGTCATGTAACACTTATCGTTCACCGACCCTGCGCTTCCATTGCGGGTGAAATATGAAACACCATGATTCATACAGGCGTACCTACCGCTTTGAGAATAGCCCCGTTGAGCACTTGACCGAGACGGCAACCCGATGCACGAATCGCATGCCACGACCCCTTAGTAAGCGATCTCGCTAGATTCGCTTCGGCATCTTCCCTGCAAGGCAGTCACGGCGTTCCTGGCCCTGGATCTACGATCTCGCAGAGTCGCCCAAACGTCATGTCGTAGCCTTGCTCCCCTGTTTCGTGTGTTGAAGCATTTGCGACCTTGGAAACGACGAGCTTCTCTTGTGCACGCGACCTGGACCTTTGTAGGTGTTACACCTTCCATGCCCGGTTACGGCCGGCCCATGACGTAGGTGGTGCCTAAAATGCAAGAAGTGGGAAAGCCGCGGGGCAGGCAGGTTGGGCAAGCCCACCAGAAGTGAACAAGAACCTTGTTGTGGTCGCCGTCGCCGCCTTGTGAACTGCTTGACTTTGCTGTATCTGCAGTCCGCACAAAGGCACACGTTGCCACACCGGGAGAGGAGCAACGCAATCATGGTTAACATTATGGGCAGATCGCACGAACATGCTCCAGAGGAGCAGAAGCGATCAGCCGACGACGATCATGAAGGAGGACTGATGGGCAAGCTGAAAAACAAGATGGAAAAGACCAAAATCGGCGCCATCCATATGAAGCACCGAGTCGGGAAGCTGGAGAACTTGTTTAACCAGAACCATCGCCATGACGAGGAGCATGAGAAGGCCACTGACGCTAAGCGGACCAAGATTGCAGAGGGTCACCGTTTCCAGTCCTTTGCGCCGGAGCGTAACGGCAACCGTATCAAGTGGTACATCGATGGCCGTGACTACTTCCATGCCGTGTCAATTGCGCTGGAGCGAGCGAAGGAGACCATCTACATTGAGGACTGGTGGCTTAGTCCGGAGCTGTTTCTCAGAAGGCCACCAGCTAAGCATCAGGAGTCGCGAATAGACTATACGCTCAAGCGCGCCGCCGAGCGCGGCGTCAAGATCTATATAGTGGTCTATAAGGAAGTCGAGGCTGCGGTGTCGTGTAACTCCATTCACACAAAGCATGCTCTTGAAGCACTATGCCCGGAAGGCTCGCCTGGCTACAAAAACATCGTTGTCATGCGCCATCCAGACCACAACGTGTTTGAGAACGCCGGTGATATGACATTCTACTGGGCGCATCACGAGAAGTTCATCGTAATCGACTATGACATGGCTTTCATCGGCGGACTGGACCTGTGCTTCGGCCGCTGGGACACGAAGGTCCACCCCCTTGCGGATGCGCATCCTTCTGATGTTGAGCGCGAGGTCTTCCCAGGCCAAGACTTCAACAACAACCGCATTCTAGATTTCCAGCATGTGCAAGATTGGAAAAGCAACGAGCTCTCCAAAGCAGAGTTCGGGCGGATGCCATGGCACGATATAGCAATGGGTGTGATTGGTCCTTGTGTCTATGACATCGCCGAGCACTTCATTCTGCGCTGGAACTTCTGCAAGCGTGACAAGTACAAGCGGGATGAGCGGTATGACTGGCTCACCATGACTGGTCGCACTGGCGATCATGAGGATCTAATCGGAGTCCAGCGACCGAAACACCCAGTTGGCGAGTACATTCATCATCCGCTGTCGCCTCTCGAAAACAAGACTGGCAATCCGCGTCAAGGTCGCCTGGTAAACGCTCAAGCCCAGGCTGGTGCGATGGACGACGATGAATTCTACGATGCCGGGGAAAATATCGATGAGCATGGCTACACCGAGGACCAGCACGAGTTCGGCCATGGAGCTCAGAAGCGCTGGCACCAAGGTAAGGACAAGCTTGAAGCGTATCGCCCGCATATTCACCAGGACAAGAGTCTGCCTCAGTTGCCGCCCGAAGCTCAGCGCCGGCAGTCCGCCTTCGGTCCCGACTTTCACGACACCGATCCACCTGGCAGCAAGCAGGAGAATCCTCACATGACTGGCAACAATGCGAAGAGAGAAGGTACCGTCACTGCTTCCGGCGGTGTGGCGGAGAAATCGAAAGGCTACCCGTCCCGACTCGTAGGCGAAAAAGCTTCCCGTGGGGGTCAAGGCTCGGTGCATGCCCAGATTGTGCGGAGCTCTGCGGACTGGTCGAGTGGTATCCTGACCGAGCAGAGCATCCAAACTGCCTACTGCCAAGTCATCCGTGAAGCGGAGCACTTTGTGTACATTGAGAATCAGTTCTTTATTACGGCAACTGGTGACCAACAGGCACCCATACACAACCTGATCGGTGCGGCTATCGTGGACGCTGTCGTAAACGCAGCCAAAGAAGACCGCAAATTTCGAGTCATCATCAACATACCTTCGATTCCCGGTTTTGCCGGCGACCTTAGAAGCAATGCTGCTGCAGGCACACGAGCAATCATGGACTACCAGTACAAGTCTATTAACCGCGGTGAGCACTCGATCTACGGTCGCATCAAGGCTGCTGGTGTGGACCCGACCAAGTATATCTTTGTGTTCAATCTGCGGTCGTATGACCGCATCAACAAGACACCAGGATTGAAGGATCTCGAGGAGAAGTCGGGCGTCAAGTATCAGGACCTGCAACGTGCCCAGGCCGAAGAAGTCATGCCTGAGGGCGTGAACGGTGTGTCGGGTAAGGGTGAGAAGACACTTCCTGACGATAACAAACAGCTTGATGCGGACCGTGCGGATGTCAAGAAGGCTTTCGATGAAAGAAAGAAAGACGTCGGCGTGAACGGTCAAGGCATTGATAACGAGGTGCTGTCAGAAGATTCCATTGCAAAAGATGCCCTTTTGGGCGAGCCAAAGGTATCTGAAGAGAACTATGCTGGCCGAGCACCAGGGACGGGCAAGAATGGACAGGATCTGGAGGAGGAAGCTACCTCGAAAATGGACGAGGCCAAGGAGGAGTACGACCTGAGACAGCAGGAGATTGAGAATTTCGTTACTGAAGAGCTTTACATCCACGCTAAGGTAAGACAAACCATCTCCAGTCAACGCACTTATGTTGCTAATGGCTCTTTGCAGCTCCTCATTGTCGATGACCGCATCGTCATCTGTGGCTCGAGTAACATCAACGATCGTTCTCAACTCGGCTTCCATGACTCCGAGCTCTCCATCGTCATGGAGGACACCCTTCCCTTGCAATCCAAGATGAACGGTCAGTCTTTCACCGCTGGCCACCATGCCGCGACTCTCCGCCGCATGCTCTGGCGCGAACATCTCGGCTTGATTCCTGCGCAACCATTGGAAGCCGATGGCGACGTGAACGCGCAGCCTCCAGGCGACAGCGACAATGACTGGATGCAGGGCGATGAGTGGGACGCTTTTGTTGAGGACCCAATGTCCGAAGACCTATGGAAGATGTGGACCGAGCGCGCCACGGTCAATACCTTGGTCTTCCGACATCTATTCCACGTCGACCCAGACGATAATGTTAAGAACTTTGAGGAGTATGATCGCTTCTTGGGCAGCGTCGGGAGTAGGAAGCAGGGCCATCTGTATGATCCGTACCAGCCTGTCGACCATGTGCGGCAGGAGCTGGACAAGGTCAAGGGGCATTTGGTGTGGATGCCGCTGGACTTCTTGAAGGATGCGGAGATGGCCGAGAAGGGGTTGGCTGTGAATACTATTACAGAGAGTATCTATACCTGAGTGTGGAAGGAATGCAGAGCATGCGCTGGCGTTGGGATGATACCGAATGAATGGCAGCTTTGCCTTAGGGAGATCTGAGCATCGTAGCGTCGAACGATCATAAACACACATAATGACATCCTTGAAGCAAGGCTATCGCTCTTGATTGTATTCGAACTGTACATCGCCTTGTCCGATGCCAGCATCGCCACACGCATCCACACCAGCAAGGTAGTAAGTGAGGCGGCGGTCCTTATCAGCAGCCAGCGTTCGACCCTCCCATCCTCTCGCTGCGTCACTTCCCTGCACCGCTCGTCCTATCGACGTCGTCTCCGCTGGTGATCTTGTCATTGACTGTCAGCTTCCCGAGCGCAACCGTCACTCACCCCGGCCCCAGTAAAGAATTCTGCCGTCATGCCCCTCCGTCACATGCGTGTTCTCGCCAATGTCGTGATAGGATCCTCCATACCGCGCCACTGTGCTCGGCGCAGTCATTGGCACGTGCCCTCCATCAGGCCTGCTCGATCCGATGCCGGCTGTGGACGCTTCCATCATCTCCCGGATGTCGTCGAAGGTCGGCACGTTCTTCAGTGCATGCTCCACTGCCGCCAATCGCTCTGTCAAACTTCTATCCGCCTTCCTCCTCTCCTCCCTCTCAATCTGCAGGGCCCTGCGCAGGCCTTCGATATCGTTGTTTGCCGCTTCCAAATCCTTGGTGAGCTGCCTCACCTGCGGTCTGATCTCGCTCCAGACCTCTTCGGTGATGGCTTCGAAGCCTTTGCGCAGGTCTGTCAGATTTTTGGTGGACTCGTGCTGGTTGGGAGCCCTCTGGATCTTCCGCTGCGCGAGATCGGTCTGCTGGGAATACCCTTCAGGTACCTGTTAGCAGCCGAATGCAAGCTATGCCAGCGATATGAGCGTACCTTCGGCATGTTCAGAACCATCTTGGGTGGTGAGACGGTTCCTCGCTTTGACCTCGACAAGGGCTCTCTCGGACTCCTGATCACTAGCGGTGGCTTCACTCTCAGTGCCAAGCACACTCAATGCTGCTACTCCATCAGTGCACTCCTTCATCTTCAACATCTCTCCTTTTTCCCTTTCCTTCTTCGTCTTAGCCTTCCTGGCTTCCCGGCGTTTCTGCGTATTCGTCTGGGCCATTGGTACTGATGGTCCTTTCTGACAGATGTCGAATGTCAATGCAAGAGCGAGTTGAGTTGATGGTGATTAGATGTTAGGAAGTCAGGGTAAAAGAAACAATGTGCGCAATCTCAGTGCGGCCTCGATGTCATCAGTTTCATGTCGGCTGGTGGAAAGTTCCCTTCATTAGCGAGTGACGAAGACGGAAGGAGCGACCAAGGCTTCAATTGCTGCATTTGCACTGAAGCATGGCGTGGATTCGAAGCTCCCTCATGACATATATATGCTACAGTGTACGTTCCTAATACCTTGCTGCGGACGATTGCTCATAGTCGCCATCAATCCCACCCATGATAGCGCCATGCAATTACCCAGCCCTGGAATTCCCGTTCTTCAGATGCCAAACCCACAAACCCACAAACCGCATATCATCGTTATTACATCGACATGAGATCCCCACCAAAGCACAATGTGCATTCATGATCTACAAATCCTGAGTATTCTTGCTCCGTCCCGTCCGTATCGTCTCCTGACTCGGCCTCGTAGACACGTCTAGGACACTGCTCGAGTACGATCGTACGCGACCGCTACTCGTAGTCGACGGTGGTGGCGGCGTATACCTGCCCTCTGTCTCTGAGGTGGGAGTGTAGTCCGTGAAGCCATCTACAATGCTATCGCTCGTGGCGCCGCTGATAATTGTCTCGGGTCGCGAAGAGTAGTCCGGTAGGCTTTCGGATGTGTATGATGGAAGCGTGTGAGTACTTGCTCGACTTCGTGATGCCGGGGTATATGGCAGTGGTACTTGAGGTGGCGGTGGATCATTGACAAGCGTCATGAGGTCGTATCTGTGCTCGTCCACCCGCACAAGGCTAGCCACGATCTCGTGAGCATGTCTCAACTCACGAATCTCCGCTTCCATGACCTCGCCTCTCTCCGCCTGGTCTAGGTCGTCCTGCTGCGCGAGAAAAGCGTCTTGCAGAATGAGCGCGCGTTTCTCCTCGTAGTCTTCTATCCGCGGCTCCGGTGGGGCTCGGAAGCAATTGATAGCCGCGACGAAGCTTTCCCATCGCCTACGCATTGCGGCTCGCCGTGCGGCTTTACGATAGGCTCGGGCGTTTCTGCGCTCCTCACGGTCTGCTGCACGCTCGACGCGCTTACGCATCGACATGCATCTCCGGCGAATGAAGGAGTACAGTGCGGCTAAACCGAGGATGGTAGCGATGATCTGAAGGGCGCGGATGAGCGGGTTTGGCGTATGGACGAGATCAATCAAGTGGTACTCAGATGCTGATGAGTTCTTGGTGACCATCAAGGGAACATTAAGGCCATGCGCAGACCCACCGGCCTCATTGGTGGGAACGACCCTGCCGCTTGATGCCATATTGCCCTTGGTGCAGTTGCGCGCTGTCCGCTGTGAATCAACTTCGTCATGTAAACCTATGAGCTGCTGAAACTTCGGATTCCGCATCCTGGAGTGGCTCAGCGATGGGCCAGTGACGATGCCAACTTTGTCGCATATACGCTGTGCGACAACATGGGCAGCGCAGACCAGACCATCACACTCGTAGAGCAGATGCCGGAGAGTAGCATGGTCGCGGCGCTCTTTAAGATGCTTCGCGATGGCTTGCTTCTTTGTGTCAATTTGCTCCATCAGGGTCTCCGCCTCAGCCTCGAGTAAGTGGAGCGAGCCCAGTTCGTCCTCTAGGTCAAAGCCTGCCTCGCTCCAGGGCCGACCCATCTCTTCGGGTGGTGACCCGGAGGCAGGCGGATTGATAGCGAACGATTTGTGGACGGCGGTGAAGTCGACGTCCAGAGGATCAGAGTCCAGAGCAGGATCAACGGACAGTATCTGAATGCGTCGGGATATAAAAGGCCGGGCCACCACTGTAAACGCTAGCTCTGTAGTGTTGTCCGAGTCGATGGAGAGCGTGCGGAACTGAATCTGCTGGACGACGTCCGTATCGGTGCGAGTTAAGGGAGTCCGGCTACTGTACACAACGTACTCTACCTGATGATAGCCGGCCGAGGTGTCCTGGACCGGAAACGAGCCAACCAACTCGAAGGGCTGGTAATGAGGCCAGTCGACGTTCAACGTTACGCCATTCAGAGTGAAGTCGGAGACGAATGACGGTGACGTGGGAGGATCAACCTGGAGATCAAAGACCTAAGGCAAGCACGCAACATTAGTAGGAAGCCAAGGAAGACGAAAGAACAGAGCGCGTGCTAGTCATCTCGAAGGATCGGCTTGGCGCGTGCGCGGACATACCAGTGACTCGTCAGCTCCACCGCAATCTGTGGAGGTGGGACACGGGATCGAGAACTTGGTGTAGGCAGATTCGATATCTATATGAGCCTATAAGCAACTGCCGTAGCCACCAAATATGCGGTCATGGCGTGGACGTACTGTACTCCAAGACCTGGGGATTGCGCGGAGTGGTTGGGCGAGCTGAAGTGAGTGAGGTGGAGGTAGCGAACAGACTGAAAGCTGCGAAGAGCGAGCGCATCGTGGCACACCGGATATCTCTTTACATCGCGCAAACGAAGTGGTAGCGGCCGTGAGGCGTACGCCTGTATCTTTCCAGTCGTCGCAGACTCCAAGAAGTGCGAAGAGTCGAAGGAAGAGCGTCGTCCAGGCAGACATATTCGTCCCGCCTGCACAGCCTCAAGCCTCAGGCAGCCCGGATCCTCGAAAATCCGTTACGATAGAGTGTTTGGCACTGACTGACTCGCGACGACATCGACCGAGAGTGCGAGGGAACAGCAAGAACATCAATCGCCAGGCAATGCATCGATAGCACACATCACCCTACGTATCATAAAGTGGTACTTGAGGTGTCGCGCCACTCACCAACATGGTGCGCTCACAAATCATACCGCACATCCTGGTCCACCACACGATCACTAACGGACAATGCTAGCTTCCACTCGGTCTGCTCACCGCGGCGCAAGGCCACCCAATGCTCGTCGAGCTAAAGAACGGCGAGACACTGAACGGCCATCTGGTCAACTGCGACACATACATGAACTTGACGCTGAAGGAGGTGGTGCAAACGAGCCCGGAGGGAGACAAGTTCTTCAGGTTACCGGAGTGCTACGTCAGAGGGAACAACGTATGCATTGCTACTTCGTATTAGCTTGGTAGCTATGTAGATACTGATCTACTGCAGATCAAATACCTGCGGGTACCAGATGAGATCGTAGACTTGGTCAAGGATCAGCAACAGACGCAGCAATCACAGCGCGGTGGCAGAGGAGGCATGCATCAAAGAGGCGATCACGGCGGAAGAGGCGACCGAGGCGACAGAGGCCGTGGCGGCATGAGAGGTGGGCGCGGAAGAGGCAGAGGGCGAGGCGGCTGAGAGGGCGTACTGCGGTGGTGCGAGCTGTCAAGAGACGAAAGTCGAGAATCTTGTCGCGCGAGCAAGCTATGGAGACACTTTGCACAGTCCGAAGTTGTCCACAACGTAAATCTGTGCCATTGGTGAATGCCAAGATCAGAAGGATTGGCGATAAGATGGGCAGTTTGCGGCAGCATGCATGGGAACAGTGATACGCGCGAAGACGATGCGCATCCAAGGAGGCGAGTCTCGCAAAATAGGAATATGAGCCTATCGAGCCGCGGCTCACCGAAATGTAAGCATTGCTGCCCTCCAAGGAAGGAGCAACCAGGATTGCACCTTCTTCAAATAGCAGCGTCACCATAACACGCCACCATGGTGTCAACATCACTACACGCTCCCACGGAACCCAGGTTTCGGCTCCTCCTCGGCATCTTGCATGGTACCTATACATTCGAACTCGAAAGCCTAAACTATTAATCAGCCAGCAAAGCCGAAAACCGAATGCGTGAAATTAAGCAGCCATTGAGCACTGGTTCGAGCCTCTATGGGTCGACGTAGTCGTAAATAGAATCCCAGCCATTAGAGTAAGACAAGGCAAAACCGCAACGTTAGAATTCACGTGAGCCTAAGAAGCCGTGATGGGTTGGACCGAGTTCTCCTTATCTTCTTCGGAAGAGTTTCTTTTTGCGCTTTGCTTGACAGTCAATATTCTAACTCTTGATAGACATTCCGTTCGAGGCCTCAACGTTTAATCCTTTTTGGTACGACCGCGCCATTCCGCACCCATCACTGTACCGTTAAGCGACTGTTGTTTGACAACCTGAGCATCACCGAAAGCTAGCTGGGGGAAGGGCCCGAACGACATGCCAGAAGATTTGGGTGTCATCATCGAGCGCGGCATCCAGTGCATCATCAATAACACTAGAATGCTGCTCACGAAGTGCGTCGAGTGCTTCCCAGTGACGATCCGCTATATCCGACCCAGCTGGTGCTGCTCCGCAAGATATTCAGGCAAACGACCCGTGCTATTGAACTCCTCCGCCCACCCGTATGCTTGCTCCAGGTCGGTGTACGCGGTGTCATCGCGAAACTCATTCCGCCCACCAACCGCGCAACCATCGCAACTATCAGCCGGCAGTGAGTTTCCGATGGTGCACCGTCGACCGGGAATTGTACCACAAGCTTGCACCAGACAAAACAGCGGCGCCACCTGAGTGCTGGGATCGGCACTTCGACATGCCGCTCTGCGAACTGTCTCAGCAGCTCTCGTCGTTCCGCATGCTGCGCGAGGATACGCCTGACCGTCGGCTTCTCCGAGCGCTTCGTTCTGGCCAACTTTCGTCGATCGAAATCATCGTCCCACTCGTCCCTCTCGATCAAGAATTGCGTCTTTGATCCGATGAACAGTCCGGGCTGTAAGTGCTCGCATTGCGCAAACACCTCTGCTTCGCCGCCCCAGTGGATCGCATAGCCAAAGACATCCGGCCCCATCATACGCTGCGCTTCTGGGTCACGAAGGACTGTGATACTCGATAGCTCAAAGAAGGCGATGTCTATCGCCGTGAACTCTGGATCCTGGACGAAGACCTCGATCTCGCCGTTTTGATGAAAACTTTCGGCGAGGTCCAAGAAGACAGCGAGCTGCAGCATTGAGTGCTCACATGAGCAGTCCTGGTCGACCCAGTCGCTTGTCATGGTGAAGCTGCCGAACGCAAACCCGATATGGCGAAATGCCATCCGCCTTCTGGTTGTCGAGAGTTGAGGATATGCAGGAGCCTCTTGCGGCATAAAGTCTTGCGCCACTTCCTGCTCAAGTAGTCCAGCTGAGCAAGCAGACCTTCGGCGGTCTTAGGCCAGGGACTGCTGCTTCGTCTCCCAGTCAAGGTGCGGATATTTTCTGCTTTCGGCTGCTCCGAGCTAGGAGACCTCGAAGACAGTGTCGATATGGAGGTACCCATGGTGGGTGACGATGTGTGCCTATTGTGCGCTAGTACCTATCGCTGGCCTTTGGTTGGGGTGACTGTCCCGAGCGCAGAGCACACAGAGGACCCTCTGGAAACAGTATTTTATAAAGACTCAGATGAGTCACAAACAAAGCCGGTGTGAGAGCTTGGGAAAGTGAATGCGTGCAGACTGTCTTGCCACCTCAGTCTTGGACAACGAGACCAGCCCACGTGGTCTTTTGATCTTCCGGATGGTCAGCAGTATGTGATAAAGTGGAAGCGGGACTCTTTCTACATGACTCTGCGCACGCTCCAAGACTGGCGTCTCGAGCATATTCCATTCTCGCAACGGTCGCGAATCAACCGGACGCTCAAAACAGCCTTGCACCTGCTCCGAGCTCTTCCGGAAGGCTAGGAGAGTACAAGGCCTTCACCGGCCACAAGTCGCTTGAAGAGTTTACCGACAGGTGGTGGCGAAGCATGCTGCGAAGTCGATGGAGCGTGAAGCTTTTTCCATGAGAGGCTGCCCGGTGCATCTGGGATGGAAGCTCAAGGCAAAAAGGGTCATTGTGATTTACAAGCGTCTTTCTTAACAGCTTCAACGGTGATAGCAGCGATGAGTTCGATGTTGAAGCCGCCCGCGCACGAGTGCACAGGGCTCGGGTACGGCGCAAGCGAACGGCGGAGAATCGCTCTTTCCAGATCTGGCGCCTGCTCTTTCTATTTTCGCCCAGCAACCCGGTGGCTTTGTTTGATGAAGATTCGTTTCCTGTCCACCTACAGTGAGTTAGCCCGAGCGCAGGCTGCTGCCGACATACGATGGATTCGGCTGTAGTGAAGAGGAGAAAGCAGGTCAGTGATACACCAAACTACTGCACACCGAGCACGGCTGCTCCCATCTCTGTCCCGACATATGACGGCCATTCCGAGGGAAGAGTCAACTGACAACATGAGTGGTCCCAACTCGTTCAACTACCGCAACATGACAAGGACCGGCTTCAAGCCTACCAATACGCTCAATGTAGTTCCGCATGCTGCTAGGGTGGGCACGCAGCGGCCGCGGACGAGCAGATCCGCTTCGGCAGAAGTCGATGATGGCGAACGGTAGGCAACATCGTCTCACTGTAACGAGGTGTGCTGATCGCATCACGTAGGCCCACTAAGCGGATCAAGCAGGAAGCAGGCAGACAGCAGGAAGCGAGCATGGACGTGACCACGAATGAGGAAGCTGTCTCCAACGTCACCGTCAAAGAAGAAGAGAGCACCGACGTCACCGTCAAGTATGGCCGATCCGGCGAGTGGGAGAAGGTGTGCGACAGGAAGCTATTGTGCTCCCAGTCCGTACACTTCGAGAACATGCTGGGACCCGGCGGAAGTTTTGAGGTAGACTCGGAATCACAGAGTCTACGCATCCCGCTGACATGCAGCAGGGCCGGTTCGAGATCAGGATAGACCCCGAAGCCGATCACAACGCCGTGGACACTGTGATGTGCTTCGTCAACAACGGCAGTTACGATTATACCGGACAAGAGTGGCGTGAAGCTTTCGACGCTTCACAGGCTGGATTGCACTACGGCGTGAAAGCCTTGAAGAAGCAAGCTTACAGCGTCTTCATCGGCAAGGCACTTCGCGTTCTGGACTTCGACACCGCGCTGGACATGTTCCTCGTTCTGCCCAAACATTTCGAAAATTACACCGCAGAGCTTGGGTACTATCCGCTTGCCAAGGTCGTGGACGAGGTCCTTGCCACGGAGTTCAAGGTCGCAGAGCATCCGAAACGAGTCACTTGCACCACCTCAGACGGATCGGGTTGTGACGCTATGCTCAGACGGCTCTACTTGAAAGAACCTACTGTCCTCGGCGACAAGCCATTCTGCCGCTGGAGGTACTACCTGAATGTATCGCACCGCGCGCAAAAGTACAATCTTCAGCATCTGGCGCGGCAGGCATTTAAAAGGTTCATTGAGTGCGCAGGTCTGGAAAGCGATGCGGTAGGAGCTGTAGAACTCATACGCATATTGCCCAGTCATTGCAAAGACTGCAGCGATTTGGCCGACAGTGCAACGCTCGAAACGTTGAAGGCGCATGTTTTTACGAACAACATCGACGGTGTAAGCAAAGCGATGATGAAGGACAAGACACTCCTCGAGGAGAACATCGAAGCTGTGATTGGCCACAGGAGTTTCCATCTACTAATGGTCGGTGACTGTGGGGATTTCATGGAGCGATGCTTGACCACGTTGGCAGGGAAGAAGAACGCCATTGCGCTGTTCAAATACGCACCTCTTCGAAACAAGTTGTTCGAAAACACACCGAAAATGCGGATGTGCTTCGGCCTACTGAAGGAAGAGAAGCATATGTCGAACTTGATGCAAAATGCAACGTTCAAGCAGGAGATGGGTGCCGAATCTCAGCTCAGAGAGCGATGTCTAAACCTCATGGCGGAGATGATTGACAACGGGCAGCCTTGAGGGCAGCGTTAAGACAGATGCGACAGCGTGGGAATGTGATGGCGAGGCGTGGCAAGCGTCATGGTAGGCGTGGGTGGAGAAGTATGTCTGCAGGTCCGACTCTCAGTCAGAGAACAATGTCTCAGCTTTATGACGGACATCTTTGATGGTGTGGAGTGCTCAAGCGAGCATCAAGAATGATGCGACAGAATGGGGATGAGATAGTAAGGTGTGACAAGCGTCATGGTAGACATGGACAGAGCAGTACTTCTGTATCGCATGTTCTCTCGATGATGGCTCGCTCCTTCTCAACTCACGCGTGCCTTCCGCTGATGTTTACACCTGAACCCTTGTGGGGACGTTGCCTAGCCGCCACCGGAACATTTATCGCTTCACTCAGACCTTCAACTCCCCCTCAACACACCTCTCGCAAACTTCACTGGTGACAAGAACATCGACCGCCACCATGTCAGACCTCACCGGCAGAGAGATGTTCGAAACGGGCATCTACTCCGACGTCACGATCAAGTACGGCGACCATGCTTTCGCAGGCCACAGGCGCGTCCTCAGGAAAAGCTCCGAGTACTTTAGGGACTTGCTGGATGTAGGTATTGATGCACTTTGCAAGCTGTCTGTTCTTACTGACGCCATCCAGGACGACAGGAGCGGCAAAGTCAAGCTAGGAGACGATGACGACCCGGACGTGGTCGACGCTATGCTCCGATTCATCTACATGGGCAACTACACCCCCCCGTACGAGCCTAACGCCTGCTCCTCAATGTGGCGTTTCCACCTCAACGTCAGCTTCGCCGGCCTGAAGTACAAAGTCGACAGCCTGGAGGACTTCGCCCTCAACCACCTCAAAAAGTACATGGACCGCATCAACCAAGCCGACACCATCATGGAAATCCTGTCCATTGCCCCAGCCTACTACTTCCTAACCTCCAAACTCGAGCCCCTCATCGACACCCTCCGCATGAAGCACATGGGTCTCCTCCTCACCCAACCAGCTTTCCTCACAATGCTGGAGAAAGACCCAACCCTCATGGCGAAATCTTCAATCCGGTGGTCTAAACTCCTCTCCCATCAGATCGTGAAGCAGATGGACAAGTTCATCGCCAATAACCGAAATGGGCTCAACCATCTCAAAGCAGGGCTTGCGAGCCAGTACTTGAAAGGGAAGACGGATGCGTTGTTGGCGCCTATCAGAGCTGAGACGGACAAGTGCGAGAAGTGCAAGGGGTGTGTGGACAGGGCGCTGTATGAGCATCTCATTTCCGAAGGGCCATCGCAGGTGCAGTCGGGTCAGCCTGGGCAGATGAGATTTTGATTGTTCGGCGAGGGAAGGAGCCATGGCCCGGGTACATGGTTGCTGCTGTCGTCTTTCGCGCACGTGCGATGTAATTGTAAGTCGTTTATGTGGGCTCATAGACATGCGATGTTTGCGAGTTCTTTGACCTCATTGCGGCATAGTACATCACTCAGCTACCGTGTCAAATCCACTCAGCTCTCCACAAACACGGCGCCGACCACCCCCTCCCCTCCCACAGCCGCAAACACCACGCTAAACCCCACCACCCTTCAATTCCACCAGCAGAACCATCACAGGACGATAACCGCCTACTTCTTCCCACTATCCTCCCGCAGACTAACAATCCGATTCAGCACCACCTTCCCACCCTCCACCTCACTATCCGTATCGACCGCGAAGAACGCAGTCCTCAGCCCCTGGAAACGAATGCTCGACTTATCCGCCGTACCCTTGGCCTCACCCTCCTCCTTCGGCCAAGGAGCATTCTCGCTCACGTGTTCGAACCCACACTCAATCACAGCATTCGGGTACGTAATCAGCGACTCAGGGTTGAGGTGATCGTAGTAACCGCCAGTCTTCCAGTCAAAAGCGTTAGGATTCTTATGTGCTTCATTCGTTTTCGGGTCAACGAAGAGCGGGTTGAAGATCCGCGCTTCGGCTTTGACTGGGCTGTTGTGGGTTGGGGAGTCGGCGACCCAGTGGATCCTAGCTTTTCCTGCTGGGACGTCTTTGCCGTATTCTGCTAGAATCTCGTTTACCTTGCCGGTTGAGGCGTCTTTGGAGAAGGAGGTACACTTCATCGGGTGTTCGGCGTTCAAGAGTCCTACGGACTTCCCAGGCGCCAAGCGGAAGAAATCTGGATCGTCTTCTTCCCGGAAGTCGTCGCGGTCGATGTAGATGGTCTTGGTAAAAGGGACTTTGTGCGTGCCCTTCTCTTTGTCTTTAGGGTCGAAGGGCACATCTCTCTCTTCTAAGTAGTCGTCTGGGAGGTTGGTGAAAGTCACTTTGATCGGATCGAGGACAAGCATTAACCTCGGCACCGTCCGCTCGAGATAGGTACGGATATTGGCGTCGAGCATTTTGACGGAGGTATTCGCATTGTTCTTCGTGACGCCGACATCGAGGACGAACTTCTTCAGCGCTCCTGGTGGGACTCCTCGCCGTCGGAGAGCGACGAGAGTGAAGAGGCGGGGGTCGTCCCAGCCGTTTACAGCGGGTGGGATTCTACGACCCGTGCCGTTTGTTACTGCCTTTGCTGCTTCGGAGGGTGCTTCGGGTTCCTCTTCGCCTTCTTCGGCTAGGGTGAGCTCGTCGACTTCGCCTGCTAGTTCGTCGGCTGGTGTACCGTTTGCCGCGGAAGGCGTATCCGAGACAGTGGTGCCCTCGACGAGCATAGCGATCCTTCGCTTGGAGAGGATGGTGCCCTCCACGTTCAAGCGACCATACTCGCGCTGCATCGGGCCTTTCTCGTCGCTACCCTCCATCTTCATGTCCAGAGCTTCAAGCAGCCAGTTGTAAGCTGGTCTTAACGTCTCGAACTCGACGGTACATAGGCTGTGCGTGATACCCTCCAGAGCGTCGCAGATGCAGTGCGTGAATTCGTAGGTTGGGTAGATTCTCCACTTATCGCCTGTGCGGTGGTGATGGTTGTTCTTCGTTACGCGGTAGGCTGCGCAGTCCCATAATGCAGGGTTGTCCGCCGACTTTTTCAATTGTTCCTTCTCCTTCTTCACCTCCGCCGAGTCCTCATCGCTGGCCTCGTACTCCTCTGGCTTGGTAGCAAGGAACTGCTTCATCCTCAGCACCGCCTCTCCAGGCTTGTACTTCCCATCCCTCATCGCTCTGAACTCCTTCATATTCTCCTCCACCGTCCGACTCCAATGCGAACATGCGCTTCTAGGCCCATGCTGACCACCCTCCAGCATACCTCTTCCCTTCTTAACCTCTGCAGGCGTACAATGACACACGTACGCCTTGCCTCTCTCAATCAACACCTCAGCCAGCTCATACAGCTTGTCGAACTCATCCGAGCTGTGCGTGATCCTCGCGGGCTCGAAGCCTAGCCATCTTACCATCTCCTCGATGCTCGTGAAGAACTTCTCTTCTTCTTTCGCCGGATTTGTATCGTCGAATCTGAGATTGCACACTCCGCCATGACTTCTCGCGAACCCAAAGTTGACTGTGATGGCCTTCGCATGGCCAATGTGCAAGTATCCATTGGGCTCAGGTGGGAAACGGGTGTGAACATCGTTGCTTGGGACCGGCTTCTCCTTGTATACACTCAGAAGCCAGCTCTGCTTGAACGGATCTGCGGGTGCTGAAGGCGTGTTCGAGGCTGGCTTTGCTGCTGATTCCGTCTTCGCTTTCTCTTTCGCTGCTTTGGCTGCTGCTTTCTTGGCTTCTTTCTCTGCTGCTCGCTTGCTAATTTTGGGCTCGCCGCCCTCTGTAGACGCCATCTTGGGTGGTCGGATGTGAGTATGAGTTCTGAAGACGGGAGGAGACTTGCATTGGACAATGGCTCGTATTGTGGTGTTGTGACTCGTTTCTTGAGTCAACTTTCTCGGAAAGCCTTCCGCCCCCACCTTGTTTCAGCCTTATATATATATAAATATATGCCTTGCAGATCGCAGCCCCGCACTTTCTCAAACGGCAGGAACACTTCGAAGCTTCCCTCCAAACATTCGTTCTTCAACTTACGACCTTCCTTTCATCGCATACGACAGTCAAAGCACACTGAGAAGGCCGATCAAGCACGGTGCTCAACAGATCAGCACAGTCAAAGCCACCGCCGCGACGTTCAGATCACACGATCACAGACCGAGCTCGTTAGGCAAAAGCATCCAAACGCAACAGCTATACCACCTCTCGAATCGACACAACAGCGAACGATACCACCAGCGCATGCCGGTACTCTCCCGCCTCGCCCTCAGTCGCGCATTCTCCACCATCACCACCGGCAAGATGCCAACCACACCCCTCTCCGCCATGCCCACTCTCACCCTCCTCTACAAGCAATCCAAGCTCTCTCCTTCCGACAAGTCAGTCACCAGCGCAACACCAAAGTACAACGACAAGATCTCCCTCATCCGCACAGACATCACCAAGCTCGAGACCGACTCCATTGTCAACGCCGCCAACTCCTCCCTTCTTGGCGGCGGGGGTGTAGACGGAGCAATCCACGCTGCAGCCGGACCGGATCTGCTGAAAGAGTGCAGAACGCTAGATGGTTGTGACACAGGCGACGCGAAGATCACGGATGCGTATGAACTGCCTTGTAAGAAGGTCATCCACGCTGTTGGGCCCGTCTACGGGTCTGCGAACAGGAAGAGGGAGGGGTTGGCCGCGGAGTTGCTGTCGAGTTGCTACACTACGAGTCTGGATCTTGCGGTTGAGAACGGGTGCAAGAGTATTGCTTTCTCGGCGTTGAGTACGGGCGTTTACGGCTACCCAAGTGGAGAGGCAGCCAAGACGGCTATCACGGCTGTAAAAGGGTGGCTGGATGAGGATGAGGCGAGGGCGGGGAAATTGGATCGGATTGTGTTTTGCAGTTTTCTGGAGAAGGATGAGATGGCTTATGAGAAGTACATACCGTACGTCTACTCTCACGAGCGGCGTTTGCGGGCGTGCTTTGGCTAACAGTGATCCAGGATGTTCTTCCCACCAGCCAGCACAGAGCAGCAAGCCACGAGTACCGAAGAGGAGAGCGTCGCATCGAAAGCGGAGGAGCCTGCGGAGACAAAGGATGCTGGTGAGTTGCCAAAGCTCCCAGATGTGCCGACCAAGGAACCGACTGAGGAAGGGCAGCCTGAGGCGAAGAAGGCGAAGCTGAGCAGTGATGCTGCGGAGGCCGAGAGTGAGAAGAAAGCCGAGTTGTAGGACTCGGTGACAGATGCATTGCACATCAAAGCGAGGCGATTAAACAGCGAGGCGTTCAGGCGAATGAATCAAAGCAGGAGAGAGCATGATACCCTTGATTACAAAAGCATCGTATAGCGCAATAGTGTCTTGTTGCTATACACTCCTCATACGAAAAGTCATCACTGTCTCGATCTCGTCGACCATTTGATGCCTCAGGCCACCCAGCTCGCATAGTGGGGCAGGCACGCAACAACTGTCGAAATCAATTGAACCTCACCTACTTACTACCCTAACACCATTGCCATTGCCTCCCATCCCATTTCAATCCCACCTCCCTATAGTAGCCATGGACATAACAACCTTCATCGCCACCCACCGCGAAGCCCTCCTCATAGGCGACTACAACGCCTACCGCGCCCAGCTCTCCCGCCAACTCAACGCCCTCCGGAAGCGCCTCGGTCGAGCAACACCCAAGAAGGAGAAGTTCTCGAAAAAGGATGTCTCTGCGGAAGACATTGGAAGTAATCATGCTTTCGTGCACTTACAATTGTTGACGAGTGAGAGGGCGTGGGCTCACGCTATGTTCATGAAGACTAGCCATGCGGAGGATACGAGTGGGAAGGGGATCACAGGGAGTACTAGGAGGCATATTATTTCGAGGTTGGCTAAGGCTGCGAAGATTGCTGGGGAGCTTGTGGCGTTATTGGGGGAGAGGGAGAAGAGTAAAGCTGAGGATGGGGATGTGCTGGAGGCGAGGGCGTATTATGCTAGTCTGGCTGGTGCGGAGGAGTTTGAGAAGCAGTCTGAGGGCCAGCGGGCCGGGGAGGGAGAGGGGAGAGAGAAGAGGTGGCAGTCGTGCCTAAGATACTACGCCGAGGCGCGAGTGATATACGCTGCTTTCTACGAGAAGGAGAAGAAGGAGGTGTATAAAGATATTCTTGCCAACACCATTGATCCGACACTACGCTATGCGGCGTACCAGGCGCAGTTGTCGAGGACGATTGCTATACCTACAATTGCCAGGCGATACTTCCCGTCCGGAGACAAAGAGCTGGTTTCCATGGTTGAGAAAGTTGACCCGCACGCACTGAAGGAGAAACCGGCCCCAAAGACAGAAGAAGAGAAGCAGGCCTCGCCCGAGGACGTCCCTGACAGCGTCACGTGGCGGGGACGTAAAGCTAACATTGTCGATGGCTCTATCGGCCAGGCTCTGGCCGCTGTCAGCGTGGCAGAGGCCCGACTGCGCTCTTATCTTGCTTCGAGTGCTTCAGCATCGAACCGTGACAAGGCAGCTGCTTACGATGATGTCCTGACAGCGTCACAAGATGCTGCGGACGCCACCAAGCGAGCCACAGACGAGCTGGAGAAGGAACGAGTAGACGAAGGAGACCCACGCATGCAGGACCTGCGCGTCACGAGCCTGTCCGTGAACTACGACCTCGTATCATGGCGTGTAGGTCGTAACCGCGTGCTCATCGGCGATGACGACGGCTTGACTTTCGCCGCCCAGCAGCAGAAGAAGCCGAAACGAGCGAGGAAAGACGGAAAGGAGTACCCTATCAAAGAAGAACCACGATCACGCAAACTAGCACGGCTGCGGGAGAGAGTGGTGCTGTATGATGCCGCCATTCAAAGCATCAACTCCGTCAAGGATCTCCGTGGCGCTATGAGAGATGCTAACTTCGTGGCCGAACTGGATGGGAATATAGCGTACTTCCGTGCGCTGAAATGCTTGAATACCAGTTACTCACACTCGATCCTCGGTAACCACCTTAACGCCCTCGCGCTGTTAAAGAGATCAGCGGATCTCGTCCAATCAGCAGGCGCAGGTGCAGCGCATTCTGGCTACGACGACCAAGCTCCGCCGACCCTCCAGCTCTCCCCTGCCTCAGCAGAGAGTGCCAAGAAACATATCTCTTCCCTGCTCTCCCGCACGCACGCGTTAGTTGAGATGCACAAATTGGAGGATAACGCCCGCATAGCAGCCGAGAAACACCAGACCTCCGCTGCTCCTCTCATACACAACTTGAATGCTTACCCTACGCCAGGAGTTCAAGTGGATCTAAAGAATTTGGTGCAATACCCGCCTAAAGTGCAGCCGGTACCGGTTAAGCCGTTGTTCTTAGATGTGGCGTGGAATTACATCGATTATCCTGGCCGTAGTATCTCCACGACGAGTATGGGATCTCAACAGGCTGTGTCAGCCGATAAGAAGCTGTCAAATGGAGTCGAGGACGAGAAGCCACAGCAGGAGAAGAAGAGAGGGTGGTTTGGGTTTGGTCGGTAGGGTTCTCGTGGTGTGGTGGGAGTGTATCTGGTGCGGTAAGCCGCTTTGTGCCACTATGGCGAGCGACGGTGGATGGAGATAGATGTTGTACGAGCGTTTGGCCCTCAAGGTACGCTGCTGCGATGCTGCATAGCTGAACGTTTTCTGGTCAATGGTTTCGGTAATTTCAAAGTCCCATCGCCTCCGAGAGACTTGCAGAGTAGACATTGGCCTTTTGTACATCTCGGGGATGCAACGTGGTTTTAGCCCGCGGGCGGTTTGTACGATCGCTTCACGGCCGCAAGCTCATCTGGGGAGCTTCTCGAACTGCTCTGAGCATCCCTAATACATTCCAGGGTTGTGAGATACCCACCGGCCGATGTAGGAGCTTCAGTAGGGTTCATGAATGGAAAAGAAATGTGGTAACCCCCGTCGTCGACAAGCTTCGCTGCTCCATGGTTTAATTTTGCCCTCCGCCTGTGTCAAGGAAGCTCACATCGCTGTTCGCCGCTACCACTACCACTTACGAGGATTCCATACCTAGTCTCTTGAAACCGTCCCCGTTCCTGAAGTACCAACGGCCTATGCAGCGGTTCTACTGCTGATGATTGTTTGGCGAGGCCGGCGAGCTTGCCAGGCTGACTTTTCCAGAAGTCGCATCGCGCGCGAGGTATCCGCCGCACGACACGAGAACTCCAATGCTGTCTGGGATGGGGGAGATGGGCAGTCAGTGGTTCAAGCGCAAACACCGCGAAGTTGATATAAAGTCGAATATGGGGATGTGGATGTCAAGCTCGTTTCTCTCGACCCAGAGTAGCCACGCACAAGTTCATACGATGCCCGACCTTTGTTGAAGCCTTCGCCTCCACCCAGAGTAGCCACGCACAAGCCCGTACGATGCCCGACCTTTGTTGAAGTCTTCGCATCGTTGCAAGGTTGGCATGTATGTGAGAGCGCAACCATGAGCTTTCTTGTCTGCGGCCGAGAGTCGACAAGGTGAGCTCCTGGATCAGGAGACTGGAGTTCGCTTCTGATGAAACCTCTTGCACGGAGTGCAGCCAGAACACCTACACTAAACAACGAGCAGACCGTGGAAGAGGAACGGAACTTTTACATACCTTTGGCGAACTACTACTATCCAATGCGCCTTGGCGAAACTTTACACGATCCGTACCAGGTAGCTGCTAAGCTCGGCCAGGGCTCAGGGTCGACTGTATGGCTCGCGAAGGATCTCAACAAGCACAACCCCGAGTTCTTCTCGGACATCTAGAAAGACGAACGAGAGCTGCTGATCTCCTTCTTGCAGCGCGTGCTCAATTGGATGCCAGGGGAGCGAGCGTTTGCGCAACAACTGCTCTCAGACCCCTTTCTGAGTACGAATCGACATAAGCGGCCTTGATGTCACGAAACATAAAAAGCATTGGACAATGGCACTCCATACCATAAACCGTAGCAGTACGGAACTTTGTAGCGACAAGACGCGCTCGATTGCAGCGGGCTGAGGTGTTGCAATCGTGACTAGCGTGTCTTAGCGAAATAGGATGAAGAGTGGAGCCATTGGATGCTCACATCAGAAGGTAGATGGTACACGAGCCCTGTGGTGACGATAGCAACACGGATTTGAACAAAGTGGATAGGAGGCAATGCAGCTATCGTAAAGATCCCTAGTCCCCACTCTCGCTTTCCTACGCACAGTGCTATTACCGATAAGGTCCTCCAGCATGCATCGCCTTCATGTCATGACCCCAGCCCGCCTTACTGTCCAGTCGGTACGAAGTGCAACTCCACATACAAGTACCTTTCCTTCTTCTTTGGGTCCAGAAACTGCTCAAGCTGCCCTAAAGTGTACTGATACATCTTCCTCTGCCGGTCGATCTGAGGCATAACCCAAATATCTATCTCCCATCTCGGTCTGACCTTGGGCTGGAACAGCATCTTTGACGTACGTTGGTCCTTGTCGTCGTTCTGCAGCTCCGCTTGTATGTGTGTGCGAAGGGAATCTACGGTATCGTTCTTCCCGACGAGCAAGTGCCATTTCTCAGCGGACGGGAAGCGGACGGAAGGGGTGGTGAAATTGATGCCCAACTTGCTGACGCAGTGTATTGCGATCGAGATGCCACGCTTGGGCCAACCCTCCAGACCAAGACCTTGGAAAGGCCGGAAACAGTACATTGGTGGAGTTGGCAGACCGGGCTCTGGCTCCTGTTCACCACTGTCTCGATGAGCTCGCACCAAGTCCAAGATCGAACGATGGGTTGCCTGCTGGTATTTGTCGGCCAAAGCGTAGGTGTTCATGAATCCGCTCTCTGCTCCGGCCGCGCAATTCCCGATGCGCAGGTCGTTGTATAACCATGTCGGTACTCTCATATACTTCTGCTTGTCCTTCTCGGGGAACCAGCTCACGACGGCCACCTCAAACGGTAGACTGTCTTTGTGGAGTGTTTTCGGTCCACCGGCTTTGACCGCTCCTAGAAGGAAGTATCGGTAGGGCTTGATGTCAGCTACGATAGCTTCACGGAGGCTGTTCGGTCCTTGATCCTTCTTCTGAAGCTCTAGATAGACAGTCATGTTGACCACGGTACCGGCATCAGGATCAGTGGCGAACAGATCGGCGATCTTGTCGATGTAGACTTCATCTCCAGCGAAGCTAATGTAGTCATCTCGTTTATCGCCAGTCTGCAGCTCTGGCAGAAACGAAAGCCGCGGGTTGTTGTTTCCGGTCAGGCGTCTTTTGATCTCGTTGTGGATGATCCTTGGAAGGTCGCTGACGCGCTTGGTGAGCTCGACTGTAATACTGACCGGATCCCACCTTCCAAGGGCTAGCGGGATGGCCTCGTCATATGCGAAGGTGAGCCGGAAGGTCGTGCTGATACCACCACTGCCGTTTGGCTGTTCGATGTCGGCGTCACTGTTTGCCTCGTCTCGGTCCTTCTCTGCCGCAAGCGTCTCTTCGGTACCTTGGGGTTGCTGCTTCTTCTGTTTTGATGGCGAGGTTGCTGGAGAAGGCGGCATTGCCCGACCCGCACTCGTCGTCGTTCCGGCCTGTCGCTTCCCCATCTCCCTGGGCTGAAGAGTAGCGTCAGAAGCGGCTTGCGTTTGCATCTGCGTGGCACGACCTATCGGGGACAGTACACTCTTCTTACGCTGCTTGTCTTCATCTTCATCCTCATCCTCTTCATCCTCTCCGGCCTCGTTGCCTTGCTCTTCACCCCCATCACCTCTCTGAGCGGTGTGCCTCTTTGCAATCTCCATCCCAATCCTGTCTTTGAACGCTCTCTCCTCCAGGACCTCCTCATCAGCAATAGGCTGCTGACGGAGCACTTGGTGCACGAAGTACGCCTTCTCGGGATCGGTTTGATCATCAGGCCAATGCGTGATCAAATTCCCCAGCGATCGGAGCGGTGGATTTCGTCCTGGGCCGTGTGTTTCGTCTTCGTGATGCCACATATATCTATGCGTTCTGACATGAAGGTTGTGGCGATCGAAAGGCTGGAGTATCTTCATCAGCTCAGTCTCCGCGTAGAGCTCTGAGTAATGGCTGTTGAGGTGGAATGGAAGACCTCCAGAAGCCTTTGCTGAGCAGAGAAGGAAACCTGCCGTTGCCAAGTAGCCTGGTAGTTGCTTGGGATCGCTGGGGATCGCTGGGGTTGGAGGCGCCATCTTCTCGCTCGACGTTGGCAGTTGAGCGGAACGATGGACCTGCTCGACACACTGCCCATGAGATATAGAGGATGGGACAATGAGAACCGAGACAGCATGAGACCATTCTCGTAGTCGAAGGAAGATGGCTAGGGCATGAAAGAAGAGGTTCTAGAAGCACAAGACATCCTGTACAAGTCTTTCATATTATCCGAGACCTACCTACGCCTGCTCGTTAACAAACAACCCAGCCATACCCTGGCCGGTACCAATGCACATGCTGGTCAACAGAATCTTCGACTTCCTTCGCCGCGCCTCGCTCAAGATCGTGCAGACTTGCCTCGTACCAGTGCAACCAAGGGGGTGGCCGAGCGCAATCGCACCACCACGCACGTTCATCTTCTCCCAGTCGAGCTTCAATGTGTCACGGCAGTAGACGGCCATGGAGGCGAAGGCCTCGTTCAGCTCGATCAAGTCGATGTCATCGACGGTGAGGCCGTACTTGGTGAGGAGCTTGGGGATGGCGATGGATGGGCCAATACCCATGATCCTGGGAGCCAAACCTGCGACGGTCGCGCCCACGAACTTGGCGAGGATGGGCTGGTTCATCTCAAGAGCCTTGGAGCGCTTCATGAGAAGGACAGCCGCGGCGCCGTCGGTAACCTGGGAGCTGTTACCGCCAGTGCTGCGGTCACCCCACTGGGTAAAGGCAGGGCGGATCTTGCTCAGGCTCTCATAGGTGGTGCCTGGCCTGACACCCTCATCGCGGGTCAAGGTGACATCCTTGCCGTCAACCTTGACGGTGATGGGCGTGATCTCGTCGTCGAACCAGCCGGACTTTTGCGCGGCTTCAGCCCTTCGGTAGGACTCCGCGGCGTACCTGTCCTGCTGCTCACGGGTGATGTTGAAGTCCTTGCCGACGTTCTCTGAAGTCTGGCCCATGGGCATCATGCAGTCCTGTGCATCCTGAGGGCCGTTGATGATCTCGTCGACGAAGGGGCGCTCGAGGCGGTCACCGCCCGTGGACATGGACTCGGCACCGACGGCCACACCGACCTCGATGCTGCCGCAGATAATCTGGTTGGCGATGTCCTGGATAGCCTTGAGACCGGACGAGCAGAAGCGGTTGACGGAAGAGGCAGCGGTGGTGTTCGGGAAGCCGGCAGCCAGACAGGCAGCGCGGACGTAGTAGGCTGCCTTGGCATCGGAGACCTTCAGAGCAATTAGCATATGCCTTGCCTGTCACAACTGGTGATTCGAGTGCTCACGTTGCCTAAGCAAATATCCTCAACCATCTGCGGGTCGATGTTGCTCTTCTTGACGACCTGCTCGAGGATCTTGAAGACCATGCCATCGAGCGGCGTGTCCTTCAGCCCACCCTTCTTGGCTTTGCATAGTGGTGTCCTGACGGCGAGGGTGATGACGATGTCGTCGGGATTCTTCTCTGTGCTGTATACACCTCGTCAGCCATCCGTTTCGTCTCATCTCATTGCCATGTGAAAGCTGGGGGTTGCGGGGAAGTTTGAGTGAAGCGTACATCTTGTCCAGCGGCTTCTGGCCGGGAGTAAGGTGCGAGAGCACGGAGGAGAGACGTTGAGCGGCCATCGTGATGATTGTGGTATGCAGAGGAAGATTCCTTGTGAAAATGGTAGAGATGTAAGAGAGTAAGAAGGATTAGTAGTTGAAGAGCTCCCCGTGATGGTCACAGCATGATGCCTCGGCCCAGCACAGACAAGGCCGAGCAGCCGAGCGGCTCTTTACGGGTGCTGGTATCGATCAGACTTCGCTTGGTATCGATCAGACTGCACAGCCGCTTAAGCCCTCGGCTACTCGGCGTATGCGCTATGCCCGGTGGCGCTACGTATTTACACGCCAAATTCTGGGCACTCAACATATCGTCAATATCCGACCTTGTCGCTATTACCGTATTCGGCTTTATATAAAGGTATTGTTACTACTAGTACTACTCGTAAAGGTGTTGTTAGTACTATTACGTACGCTAGTTTGCGACAATAGTATAACAATTATAGTAGTATTGTCGTCGCCGTTACTTTATTTATAAGGTAAGCGGTATCTTTATATTTACTTAGCGATAATAGTAAGGGGCGATAATAGAACTAGTTTCTTTAGTTTACTTAAGAACCTCGTCGTTCTTTCCTTCTATCGCTCGTCTTTATTATTATAAGTAAGTAAGTAAGCAATTAGTCTACCGGCTAGATATTAGTATATTATATATATTAAATACCTTAAATAATAGCTTACTACGCCGCCTCTACTATATCCGACTTCGAAGACATAGATATCGATACTATCGTCGATTAGATAGACCGAGAGAACCTATCTTCGCCGCTACGAGCTTCTACTAGTAGCTTTACTATACCTACGCCTACGCCTAAGGAGGATAATAATAAAGAAGAGCCTATACCTATACCTACGTAAGTAGTTTACCTATCTATTAAGTAAGTAAGTTAAGCTAACCGTAAGATAGCTAACTACCGAAGAAGAAGTAGAAGTAGCCTACTAGTTCGCTTATAAGTACGCTATACCGCTATCGTAAGCGCGCGCCTAAGCGCGCCGATATCTATAATATACTAAAGTCGCCGTCGCGGTCGCTACTACTATAGTAATAATAACAATAGTAGTACGTTACTACTTAGAAGTATAAGAGTAGTAAGGGTACGTAGTAGCTATAGACCGAGTACTACCGACCGACTTAGGTTAACCGATTTTATAGTAGTAAGTATACTGTAGCCGAGTAGACCGGACTCGAGACTAATAGCTAAGCTAGTAAGAAGCGTATATACGAGCTATCGTATATCGGTCGGATCGAAGAGACGGATAGTAGTACTATAGCTATAGATAGCTATAAGCGCTACGAGAAGAAGAGCTTACGTTATATAGTATACTAAGAGGATAGCCGAGCGAAGTATTACGTTACTAGCGTTAGATATAGCTACTTATAGTACCGTTTCTCTAGTTTATTATATACTAAGTAGTTAGAGTATAATACGGCTACGCCGCGTAAGAAGAGGCGTACGCTTACCGACGCCGACGAGGAGATCGTAGCGCTAAAGAAGAAGCTTACTATAGTAACTACCGAGCGCGATACTACTATCGAGAAGCTATATAGTAATAAGGAGTTTAAGGGTTTTAATAACTAGTAGTTATTATATATAATAAAGTTACTACTCTCGAATTAAACTTACTACTTCCTATTATAGTAATACTACTAGCGACTTACTATAATCTAAGCCTCTTCGCTATTACCTTTATACGTTCCTTACGTAGTACTCTCTTATCGCCCTTTATCTTACGAATCTTATCTTCGGTAGGCTCGTCTACCTCTTCCTATAAGCGCTTCTTACCTTAATAAGTAAGAAGTAATCTTATAGTACTCTCTATAGCCGACTATCTATTATAAGCCTCCTTTACCTTATCTAAACGATCCGAATAGCTAGGGCTATCCTTACCGCCTATATTAATTAGCCTAAGTTCTCGTAATATCTTAGCCTCTCTACTACGAAGCGCCCTCTACTCTTACCTTATAATATTACGTCTATCCTCTACCGTATTACGCTCTCTCTCGAGGATTGTTATCCTCGTATTGTCGGTATCTAGTAATAGCTAAAGTCTCTATATTGTCTATAGATAGTATAAGCACTCGTTCTCGGTAAATAGCGCTATAGTTCGCTTCTATTTCCTAGCTATTACGCGGACTTCTTCTATATTGTAGATATCTAGATCTTCGATAGCTAGTAGTAGTAGGCGGCGTAGTATAATCTAAGTAATGTCTAGTAGTTCGTTGTCGTTATCTAAGGTCTCTAGAGCTTCGATAGGTAGTAGCGAAGGAGTAGTTACTCGTATCTTAACTAGCGAAGGAGACGATAAAGGCTTAGGCTTAGGTAAGGTCGCTAGAGAGTAGTAGTAGCGGTTTGCCGATATAGATACTACCGGAGTAGATAATAGCGCTACCGCTAGTAATAAAGATAATACCGTAGTCGTCGTAGGTAATACCGTAGTTAGTACTAGTATAGGCGATAAAGAGTTTGTAATAATAGAAAGAGGACTCTAAGAGGGAGCCCTTATAGGTTTCGCCTTAAGTGCCTATAATCGATATATCTTAGTATTCCGGATCGCGCCCTTAGGTACGTAGATAATGTCGCCGGTACTCCGACGCGCGCGCGTAGTAGTATAGATATCGTCGTCGGTACTCTAGCTATACGCGTACGTATAACTCTATAAGGATATTAGTAGTTTTACGCCTAGGGATAGTAGGTAATAGAGCGCGGTCTAACGGGGGTATACTAGTTTAGCGTACGTAATAGCGCGGTCCGGAGCTAGTACTAGTAGTAAGATAGTAAGGTAAAAGGAAGTTGTCGAGTTAGATAGTAGGAGTAGATATATATATAGAAAGAGCGGCTACTTCTACGCGAAGCTAGCTATAGATCTATACGCAAAATTAGGAGGCTAGTACTCGTATAATATACGACCCGCTTCGCGTCCCTATATAGACTCTTCTAGCTATTAATAACAAACCTATTACTAGAAACAACGCGTTATATATAAGATATCTATTAACTATACTATTACTATATCCTCTAGTACTATACGGAAACATATATAGTACGAGCCCTACTACGCAAACCCTAGCGTTCGCGAATAAGACGGTCGCGCCGACTATTAGACCTACTAGCGAGGAGACCTCCGGCGAGTAATCTATTAATAATAATACTAGCCGTAACGATAGAAGGTCCTTCGCGAGAGTAGATCTTGTAGTATATTTGTATACTACGAGGAGTAGAACATTATATACTATAACGGCGGTATTACGAGCTACGATACCTACGGCGCTAGCGAGAACTAAGACGAGGCCCTCGAAGAATACGAGAACGATCTCCTACTATAGAACGACGACTCGAGCGATTTAGACGACAACGGCTATCCTTATCCGCGTCTATAACCTCGCGAAGATAATATCCTTTTACTATTACTACCGCTACTAGCGGAGTCTTACTAGAACTTCGCCCTCGCCGAGAAGGCTACTTAAACCTAGGCCGAACGGTATAGCTATATATAGACACGGTAGACTAGAAAGAAGACTAAAGACTATAGGGTTTAGTACCGTATATATATATACTCGAGAGGCGGTTAACGTAGACTAGTTACTAATAAGCGGCGCAAGCGGTAGTAGACGGTATCTACCTTTACTAGTTATAAGGCAACGTTAGTTATATAGGCAGTCGATCGTAATACACTAGATAGTACTTAGTAAGTCGTTTATATAAAACATTCCGGCAACTATAACTATAGTAGCGTAGTAGCTATCGTACTTACTATTTATCGCCGTTGCGAAAGAGTAGATATTAATAGACTACGCCGGCTAGTTATAGAGGATATAAAGACGAACGTTAGCGTATTATCGATATTAGCTCGCCTCTAGCTAAACAATCCTCTCTATAAGTAGACGCTCGAGGATATCTACAATATTCGCCGAAGAGCTAGTAAGGACGCGTAAGGTAATCTTACGCCTACCGAAGCGTTAGTAAAGCTCCTCGAGGACGAGAAGATACTATTTAAGAAGGATCCGAATAAGACTACTAGCGAGCTAGAGAGGATACTTATCCTTTACCCTAATATAATCGAGATCTATAAGAAGTATCCGGACCTACTTATTATCGACAATACCTATAAGACTAACCGATACGACAAGCTAGTATTAAATATCGTAGGGGCTATAGGCTCTAATATAACTATACCGCTTAGCTATTACTTTATAGGGTAGGAAAGAGAAGAGGACTTTATATAGTTCGCGGAGGCGTTTAAGTAACTTTACGAAGAGTACGGTATACCGACGCTAGCTCTATAGGTTACCGATAGATAATAGGCTTACCTTAATACCCTCGACGCGATCTATCCGGAGATACCGTCCCTTATATATATATAGTATGTCTATAAGAACGTATAGGTATAGACTCGGTAGGAGCTTAAGATAATATACGTAGAGAATAAGGACGGTATAAGAGAGTAGATCGACTTAGAAGCTACGCTAGCTTTTATAGAGGTATTTAACCGCGCGCTATACGCGAAGAGTAAGGCGGATCTTAAGTAAGCTAAGGACGAGATATCGAAGAGCGGTAACGTAAAATAGGATAGCCTTTACGCCTATATCGAGAAGTACTACTAGCCTTATAAGCGTAAGATCGTCTAATACTACGCTAACTAGTATCCTTACTTCGGTACGCGCGTAAGCTCGAGAGGTAAAGGTACGTACGCTAAGATAAAGAAATAGCTCGTAGGAAGGAGATATAATATCCTTAACCTATTTAATAAGCTAGTACCCTAGTAGCGTATTTAGAACTATAAGATTAAGGCTAGATCCTCGACTAAGTAGACCGCCGTACCGTACTACTTAAAGACGCTAATATTCGAGGCTATAGTCTTAAAGATTTACCGCTATATACTCTTTAAGTTCCTAGAGTAATACTAATACGCTATTAATAAGCTACGTAACCTCCGCGACGGTAGGATATCTACCCTAAGCTACTATAGTAAACAGTTTACTAGCTCTTAGAGAATACCTTATAAGTATAACGTTATATAGATACTAGAGAGTAGTACGGCGTTAAGGATAACGGACTTTCTACTATATTAGTAGATCGATAGAATAGTTACTCCTAACGTACTACGTACTTAGCGCCTACTCGAGCTATCTATCTCGACTAATAAGCGTAGGAAGAAGGATAGTTAGAAGAGCTCTAATAGACGAGGCAAGAAGAATATACTCTATAGTATACGTCGCGAACCCTCTAGCTTCGAGTATACGGACCTAAACTTTAGTAGACTACTACTAGCTTCTACTATTACGGCGTCTCGTCTATTAGTACCTAAACCTCTATAATAGTAACCGCTAGTAGCGTAGTCTCGAGGCGTTAATAGTAGAGTATATTAGCCGCGTAATCCGGACGCTCTATAGTACGTACTTAGCTAGTAGGAGACACGCCGCGCCGCTAGTTTACGAGATATCTACTAGCCTCTAGCGCTAGCTTACGAACGAGCGCTTATAGAGTAGTACTCGGCGTCGGCGGAGTCGATATAAGATAACGACTCTACTAGTAGATTACCTACGCCGGTATATATAAGCGACTAGATAAACGTACCGTCGTTGTCGCTACGTAAGCTATAGCCGTATATACTAGCTTAGCTACCCTCGAAGAGTTATTAATATGCCGGCCGCCGGCAAATCCCGTAAAGCTCTACCGACTATTGTCCTTAACGTAACTAGTACTACGATTAAACGAGACTCGCGACATACGGTTAATACGAGCTTTATATACGTAATAAGAGCTTTTACGCGAACTACTTTTCGTCTAATTCGGATAGGTATTACGTTGTCGCTAGCCTCGCCGACGAAGCTTAAAAAACTAATTTTAGGTTGACGAATTCGGTTATTATATCTAACAACTAAGAAACACGAAATCGATACGCTCCCTTCTAGTAAATCGTCTCCTCGATCTTACGTATCTTTACGCGCCGTTTTACGTACTAACCGTCCTACTATAGTAGGTATATATACCCCTATACCCCCTATCCCCCCTAGGTACCCCCCTACGCGTATACCGCTCCCCTAGTATATCGATAGCGTATACGCGCCCCCTATACCCCCCTTACCCTCTAGGTATATATAGAGAAGGAGCCTAGGCGCCTATAGGCCTATATATAGCCTAAGGTACCGGGTAGAGCTAGATTTCTCTAAGTCTATCTAGCTAGAGGCTAGCTAAACTATAGCTAAACTATTATAACGTATATAATCTACTTCTTCTACGTACCTACTATCCTAAGCGATTAGTAGTATATCTTAGTAGTTATAGTATATATCCTCCTTATTTAATCCCTTAACTAATCTTAATAAAATAATAACTATTGATTTAACTATCTAAACAACAATATAGACAATATAACTTTCGTTCTCTAAAATTATAACTATAAGCTACCTAGGTTCAAATCTATTAACTTGTTAAGTATTTACTAACAAAACTACATAATTATAGGGTCCTGTATTTTTTGGCATTTTTGCTGATACACGGCTCTATGTGTTTCTCCGTCGATTACTACTAAAAACTGCGGAGATGCTGCACGCTCCACAATAAGGCTGAGTATGGGGCTGTGCAGTCTGATCGATACCAGACGAAGTCTGATCGATACCAGCACCCCTCTTTGCCGTGTTCACGAACCTTCACCACCGCCCTTGCCACCTACCACGCCACCACCGGCATTGCGAAGTAGTAGAGTCTAACACATCGATCCTCGGCCGCTACGCCGGGGGTGGCCAGCTTTCGGAATCCCAGCGGTGAGGTGACCAGTACCAGGGAGGCGGTTGCGGCTTCAGACAGAGAAGCTTGCCATGTGATGCAAGCAAACGCACCATTCGATGGCTCCGGTCAAAATATCACGAGTGGATGTATTGTTGCACTTTGCGGCGAGCATCATGACCATTGTGAAATGCAGCTAAATATATGTTCTATTGAATACCGCCACGACCGTATACCTGCAGGCTGTTAAAGGCTGGGTCGGATGTTTCGCACTAGACCACGTCGAGCGGGTCTTGCCCGGACGATGAAAGCAGCATGATGTATCACGACTGACAGCACTTTTGGCATAGGCTGCAGTGTCAATACCGGACGTAGCGAGACAGATCCAGGGCTGTGCCGCTGGTCAGCATGACGAAGCGGAAATCTGTCGTCCAGCAGGTTCCCGATGAGATGGGGAGATTTGAGGTCGCTACGACGAATGTCGACGCACCCAACCTGGGAGAGGGAGCTGAGGAGCTTCACCACGTAGGGTTACCGCAACTCCTTTATTGACCCAGTCGATGAAGGCGAGGCACATCCCGAGCTCGATGATTATTTGGCCCACCTGGAGCTGGAGAGTGACAGCAATAGCACGCCGCCACCTCATGCTGGCAGCTCGGCCAAGGACCAGTGGGCAAGTCTTCAAAGCTCAAAGCTGCATGGGGTGAGGTCACGCATTTCGCGGGAGGGCTCATATCACATCCTTACGAAGCTACTCGGCATTGTATTGTCCTAAGGCATTCCCACGGGCTGGTCTACTATCGTGGCTCAACCACAAGCATCGCAGTTACTGTCCTCTCAGACCAACCATTACCGCCAGACCGAAGACTCTGGCTTCGGAAACGCGGCTGCTCCGGAAATACGGGTCTGAAATGGGAGCTTACCTGGGCACAAGAAGCGCTTGGATAGATGTCATTCCTACCACGGACACAACAACAAATCTTCTGCCCCGTCATGATGAGCGAGCCTGGCAGCGAGATATCAAAAATTTCTTGGAGAAAGCTAAAGACGCAAAGCACCTTCGCAACCACCGGCCCTCTGAGACAAAACGTCGTCTGTATCCCTCATGCAGCAGAAGATGGCTACTTTCGTGTCGTTCTTAATCGGAAGGTACTCTGCCCGTCACCTTTCTTCCGGTACGTCTCTGCGTCGCTGGACCCCAGTCAACTCCGCGGTGCAAGTATCCGAACACTGCCGTTCGAGCTTGGGATTATGGTTGGTGCAAGCATTGCGAGCAATGCCGCCAATGTCGCCGCACATGGCGCGCTACAGCCTGCCACGATAGCCTACCAGAAGAACGTCCAGCCGATCGTACAAAGATACAATCCTATGGGTCTGACGCAGACTGCGGCAATGGCAGCGTACAACGAGACCGGTGCTGCAAACAAGCTGGCTGGTGCAGTAGATCCGGTCAATGGGCGATATGATACAGGGGCGCCCTTCCCGATCAGACTTTCGGGCGTAGCATACGGAGATCTGGCAATAATCGTGCTATGCTTGGCGTACCTACACTAGATTTGAAGAGCGTGTCGGATGACATGCTCTTGCGCCTGGCAGGTGTCTACTGTGGATTGGCCAGCATCTCACGGACGACCAAATTCAAAGCTGCACCTATCCCGAACGAGGCGTATGATGTCTGGTATCCCGCGGTCATCACTGTGGCGCCAGCGCAGGATAGGCGAGCAAAGGTGGTCGAGCAGAAGCGTGTTTCTGCCTACCTGATCCATGACTTCGGCGACAGCACTTTCTTCGATGCCAGACTCAATGTCATGCTACTGGCGGCTCTACGGCTGACGGATCCAATCACCAGCGGTGTTCCCGTTGAAGTTGAGGGCCAGCAGGTGCAGCTAGCCACAGACGTCTCTCTAGCTGAGGCGTTACTCAGCCGCACTCGAGCGCCTTGAATCCGATGCCTCGAGCCGCACTTTCACCGATCGCATGGCCGCTGTACGACAAGCTAGTCAAAGACATATTGACAAAATGCCCGTACATATGCTAGGTGTAAGGACAGACACTTTGGGACTCAAGGATCAAATGATTGGGAATGGTGGGATATGCGTGAGAAGATGAGTGTGAGCCGGACGCCACATTGTTCATTGACGTACTCGTACACGCTGCTCTACTGACTGATGGCCTGCCTGCCTCTACTTGTTGTTACCAAGGCCAGCAGCCTCTCCCGATCCCTTAGTATCTGCCGCGGTGGTGTTGCCGGCTCTGGGTCCAGGCGCGTTTGGGTCGCCCGATCCTTCACCCGCCTGGATCTTGTTCTCTACGAATGATTTGTTTGGGTCTAGAGCACACATCAGTGTGAGTCCTGCAGTGTTCGCATGGGCACCAGGAACATACCGTCGCCTTGGTTTGCACCAATGCCGATACCCGAGTCGGGATTGACATTGTCGTCTCCGCTGGCGTTTGGGTGGTCACCCAGCTTCTACTCGATCTTCTTCGCGAGTCCACTCATCGTGGACTTGTAGAGTTGCTCCTTTTGAGAAAGTATGGTTGCCTAGATCGCAGGGGTAGATGGCGAAGCTGCCGTGGTGTAGGAAAATGTATTGGTGAGTGTCCCCAACAACGAATTTGTGAGAATGTGGATGTAGATGTAAGGCTGTAGAATCGTAAAGCAATGACGGCTGAACTACGTATGCTGGGGCTTGACAATGCTTGCTTGTGATATTGGGAAGGTGAGCACGTGGGTTGTTCAGTCTGATCTATGGTCCACCTCTCGCTGCATTCGAGGTACCTCCAAGTTAGCATTACCCGGTGATATCATAGCGGGTTCCCGTCTGGTCCGGCTTCTCGTACCCCTTCGATGACCTCGACCAAAGATATGGGTCACACGATAATGCGGCCGACAGTGTGTGAAGGCTCGCAGCAGGTGCTGGAGTTCTGACCGTTTTGTGCTTTGAAGGATTGAGTGAGGTGTAGTAAAGATCGTGCTCTCTGATTGGCTGCCATCCCGTTACACAAGGGCAGCGCACCTACCAATTCCTTGACTTCTTGACTTCACCACTATCTCCATCTTCACCACACTACAAGTATGTATCTCAGGCGCAGTCACATCTTTCCCATTCGCGGCGGCCACCACTCTACGCTTCCGTCTACCGACGAAGTCACGGAGATAGAGTTCCTGCAACAACTGCCGTTGCTAGTTGCATCTCCTCAATCCCATGCCCCATCCCTCGGTCCGTAAGTGCTTCCATTATTTCACCTCTCGTCTCCCAGTCTTCACTGTTTCATGAACTTGACCAAGAAAGATGATCTCCTTGCCTGTCCTCCTGCTCGGCCTCGTAGGCGCCTTGACCGTCAAAGCCTTCTACGACTACCTCACCTCACCACTCCGCAATGTCCCAGGTCCATTGCTAGCACGCTTCACGCGGTTATGGTACCTCTCCCGCGTCCGGAAAGGTCGCTTCCACCTCGACAACATCAAGCTTCACCGCAAGTACGGCAACATCGTACGCTATGCCCCCAATAGATACAGTATCAGTGATCCGGCTGCTATTAAAGCCATCTATGGCCTCGGCACTGGTCTGAACAAGTCGACCTGGTACTCAGCATGGAATCCACCTGGCATGGCATCACTATTCACATTTCAAGATAACAAAGTCCACGCAGTATCGCGACGGAAGTTCCAATCGACCTACACGATGTCTAGCATGGTGACCTACGAGGCCTTCGCGGACGAATGCACCAAGATCATGCGGCAACGGCTGACCGAGAAGGCGGCTTCCAATCATCCTGTGAATATGGCTTGGTGGTTCATGTGCTATGCCACAGACACAGTCGCCATGATCACTTTCAGCAAACGTCTGGGATGTCTGGACGCAGGGGAGGACGTCGGTGATCTGGCGAAGACGTTACATGCAGGTCTCTCGTACAATTCGCTCATAGGAATCTACGCGGAGTTTCATGCTGCTATCTTCAAGACGTCCGCATGGCTTAGAAGTATTGGGCTCTCGAGGGGGACGCCGACACAGTACATCCACAGCACGACCGCCAACGCCATAGCCGAGCGTAGGAAGCTCCGGCGGGCTGGCGAGAAGCCGGATGTCGAGCGAGCCATAGAGGAAGACTCGACCGCGCCGAAGGACTTTCTGACCAAGTTCCTCGATATCAACGAGGAAGACCCAAGTCGCTTCACAGACGTCGATGTTAGGGTTGGTCTGAATAGTAATGTTATTGCTGGTGCAGATACGACTGCAGCGACGCTTTCGGGGATACTGTACTGGTTGCTCAGATACCCCAGAACGCTTGAGAAGCTCCGACAAGAGATAGACGAGGGCAAAGCATCTGGCAAACTCTCACCTCTTGTAACATTCAAGCAAGCACAGGAGATGCCATACCTACAAGCCGTGATTCAAGAAGCACAGCGTCTCCACCCAGCCGTCGGATTACCTTTGGAACGCGTTGTACCTCCAGGCGGCATTGAGATCTGCGGGCAGTACTTCCCAGAGGGCACGATCGTCGGCGTCAATGCCTGGGTACTGCACTACGATACCTTTGTCTTCGGACCAGACGCTGCCGAGTTTCGGCCAGAACGCTGGATCGAATCAGACAAGGAGACGCTGGCGAGGATGAACCATAGCTGGCTGCCTTTCGGTCTCGGGAGTCGGACATGCATCGGCAAGAACATCAGTATGCTGGAAATGAGCAAGCTGATACCGGAAATGGTGCATAATTTTGAATTCGAGTTGGGTGATGACTTGAAGAGGAGGGAGTGGGAGACGGTCAATCACTGGTTTGTGATACCGAAGTCGCTGAATGTCATCATCAAAGACCGGCAGAGGTGAAGTCGAGGATAGACCTACAAACATAATTGACTCGTGGTCCTCTCAGCCTGCCCATCCGACTGACTAGTGAGAAGCAATCGCTCTGGATGTACACAACGGCCGATCAGGCCACCACACTGCTGCCTAGCCTCCCGACTCTTGCAAACTCCTTCGCCATCCTCTCACCCTCTCACATCCCATCCCTCATGATCTCCACATGACTCGCCGCCACCTGACTCACGACACAACTCTCAGCCTGCTCCAGACCAAATAAATACCCTCTCTCCCTCCCTCTCAACCCATCTTCCTTTCTTCTTCAGCTCTCTTTGCCATTTTGGCTAAGATCAAGTGTAGTATCTGTTCTTTTCGACCTTGATTGTTCGAAAGGCCGACATGCGCGGCTAAAACTATCAACTTATTTCTTGGAACCTACCTTCGAACTACTGAGGCTTGCTTTGGTGTGCGAGAGGGAACCGTGTCGCTGGCTTTGCACTATCGCCTGATGATGCGGGTATCATCTTTTCATCACTGCCTTGGGCCTTAACAGGGCTTGGAAGTTGGAGAAGAGTGGTCGATGAGGAGGTCGACTTACGGCGATGCTAGATGCTGTTCACGATCTCATCACAACTATGTTACGACCCTGGCATCGTCCACCAGATCGTCGGCAACGTTGCTTTGTTGATGTGTCCTGTGTGAGATGATCATCAGCATCATCACGAAAGTCAGCCCCACCAGCCGCCAGCTTCATCCCACCTTTCAACCTTCCATCTGGCTTCTACCCACGCACACCCACAATGCCGCCCATACCAAAGAAACCTCAAACAGAGGATTCAACGACATTCAATCCAGACAAATACTTCGAAGCATGGAGCAAAGAAGAAATAGGCCCACCCTACGACAATGACTTCCGCAAATTCATCATCCGCACATTCGGCCTACCCATACGAGATGACTATGGCTACATGGCGCAGGCCGCAGAGGTCACGCTGCTACAGGCGCAGACGTATACCGAGATGGGAGGGCAGGCGAATATGCATGCTTGGTACCGGGACTCCGAAGGGAAGCTTGTAAGTATACCACACCCCCTGAAGGGAAGTGTAGAATCTTATGGAGGGTACAGAGCGTCTGAGACTCGGTATCGCAGAGAGATCCACCTACACCAACTGCTACAGACATAGCGGCGTATACCGATATCTTCCGTCCTACGACCAGCACGTCAAAAGCCCTCGTAGCTCTCGGATCGAATGCGAAGAAAGGTTCTATAAGAGCAGATATCGCTAAGCACCTACAGTCGCACTATCATCCCCCTTCGCCCGAGACGAAATTAGTGGTCAACAAGAGCAAGAACCACGTAAACCCGTACTTCGATGTCTGGGCTTGGTCGAACCAGAACCTGGAATGGGCGGGTCCGGAAGAGGGGACGGTGAAGGTGAGGATGTCGCATGCGATGCTGCCGGTTCTGTACCACCACTTCGGATGCATCTGCCCCTCATACGAGAGCTTAGAGCTTATACGGCAAGTCTCGAAAGGTAGGAAGGTGCTGGATATAGGCAGTGGAAATGGGTACTGGACGTATATGCTTCGGCTGATAGAACCCGCAAGTAAGAAGGAGAAGAAGTTGGAGGTTGTGCCGACCGATAATGGGATGAGTGAGTGGAGGACCATGTGGATTGGTGATACGGTTCAGGCGGATGGGGTTGAGTACTTGCAGAAGCACGAGGCAGGGAAGGATGCGGTATTGTTGCTTGTCTACCCGACCGTCGGCAATGAGTTCACGAGCAAAATGATCAAGGCATATCGTAAGTGTGCCTACCCATGGGAAGTGCATGGCATTGTGCTAACAAGGATACAGACGGCACAACAATCATCGCCGCAGGCACACAGAATGCTTCAGGCTTCACTGCCTTTGCCAAGGAGACGATCGCAGACTGGATGGCACGAGAGATGCCAGAGTGGGAGAGAGTGCTGCAGATACCGCTACCTAGCTTCGCAGGCAAGGACGAAGCTCTGTTCGTATTCGAGAAGAAGGCTAGAGGCACCAATGGTACCGTATGAAGTGTACGATAGTGTTTCCCACCTGTCAGGCTTTATGGCTTCATCACCACCGCTTCTCCCCCTACACATCGCCCCGGCGCTCGGTAACCCTTCGGCTATTACACATTGACCAGTACACATCCATCGTATATCGACAGGCTCACATGCAGGGTCCCATGGTGCAGTGGTACTCGACATGCACATCCAGCGCCTGAGGCGTACTCTACGGGGTTGCCCCGCTGGGTTGCTGGTTCGCACAGTATAACCCTCGCCGCTTGTATCAGGCAAGAGTGCTTGGAAGACCTGCGTTCGATCCGCAGTCGGACCATCGTGCCATCTCTTTTGCTCTTCTGGGCTCGTACGTGCTTGCCTGATGTGCGGTGGCACATCGGCTGAACCAAATAAGTCGTTGTTTCGACTCGTAGGGACTACCATACGTGACGTTCCGCGCGTTGCTGTGTCCTTGAATGAGGCAATTCAATGCTTTCTGAGTCTGTACAAGGGAACTGAAAGAGCACGCAGGGTTGCGCTTGACAGCGAGGAAGTTTGAAGACACATGTCGGAGAGGTGAGATACTAAGATATTGCTTGCTTTTCTCTACGAAAACTCGCAGCTGTTCGTAACGCTACTGGTACAAGCAAAAGCAATAACACCACGCCTTCGTGAGATACTAAAGTAAAGCCGCCTGACGGTTGCTTGTGATCGCAGCCTTGTGCCGCGGTCACACGCCTGAAGTGATAAGCAACACACCCACCCACCCCCAATGCGCCATCACCCATCACCCATCACCCATCACCTAGGATCCGGGTAAAACCCCCCACCACGTTTGATATGTACGGCCCCATACCCATTCCCATAATGAGCCCCAGGGTTCGCATAATTGTTACCGAAAACCCGCTGAATCATATTTGAGTATGCAGCCTCCTCTTGCTCAATCCCCGGCGACCCATCCTAGTCATCGCTCTGGATCTCGCCATTGAGGGCCAGGGCGGGAACCTGAGCGGCCCTCTCCCTCTCATACTTCGCATCCTCGGCCCACTTCTTCATCTCCTTAGCCTTGATGCGCTGCTTCAGCTCCTCGATTTGCCTGAGTTCTTCGCTGGTGTCGAGGTCGTCATCTTCCTCCTTCTTTTTCTCCTCCGCCGCACGCTTCTCCGCCACGCGTTTCTCGCGGTCCTTGGTGGTCGTCCCCTTAAGATCGATCTTAACCCTCTCGTTCCCACTAATCTCTTGCTCCACGTCCTCCTGCTTGATGCCGCTCTCCACCTTCACATCGTCGACGCCGTCATAGGTAGCGAGAACCTCCATCTTGACATCCGCACTACCCTCCGTCTTCACCTCCTTGCCGTTCTCATCAACTTCGGCAACGATCTTACCGTTGACAATCTTCAGCATAGGACCCACATACGGCGCAGCCGCCTCCCCATCCTCAACTTTAATCCCATCCCTACCCACCCCATCACCAGCAACAGCAGGAGCAGAAGCACCTCCAGAAGCATTGCCCTGGGCCGCGAATTCAGTAGCTGCATCCTAAACAGCAACGTCCTCCTTGGCACTATTGGCTTTTGCCTCCTTAGCCGCCTCCGCACCAACCTTCGCATCCGCCTCAGGGGCACCAGCACCTTTGTCGCCATTGGGCTGAGCAGCGCGGTCCTCGGGATCCATCTTCATCTTCTTGGCCTCGGCTTCGGCGCGGGAAGGAGGAGCATCGCCACTGTCGCGCTTCTCGTCGTTGTCGTCATCATCACGGCGGCGCTTACGGTCACGTCCATAATCGGGAGAGCGACGGCGTCCTCCATCTCTGTCTCCACGACCGCCACGGTTGCCTCCACGTCCTCGGCCACGTCCGCGACCTCTGCCTCGACCACCATCACGACGGTCATGCTCCTGATCGTGATCGCGGCGACTCTTCCAGTCATCCTTGTTGCCATTGTAGTCGCGGTTGCCTCCCCTCTCCCTCCTGTCGTGACCACCACGTCCACGATAGCCGCCGCCACCGCTGAAGTTCGACTTTCCGCTCTTAGGCTTGACAGTCCCGTCCATGATACCCTGATGCTTCATATCCACATACTCCTGCTTACTCATGATCTCCAACTCCTTCTCCTCGTCACTCCCCTCAACCTTCCAGGTCGGCTTCGGGTCCAGCTCAAGGAATTGACGCTGGCCCTCCTCGCTCTCGAACTCCACGAAGACTGAGCCCTTGAACTCTCCATCGTCGTGACGGCGGAGACGCACAGCGTTGAGAGGACCGTAAGGAGCGAAGAAAGCTTCAATATCCATGTGCGTGGTCTCCTTCTCGTCGCCGAAGCCCTTGGCGTAGATGCTGCGGGACATACTGCTAGTATGCACGAGCGCTCTATTCTGCTCTGGGCTGTCGGTGAATTTGTCCGCAAGCGGCTTCTTGCGGGTGATCTCGTCATCCTCGTTGAGCTGCAGGAAGTCTGAGGCGGCGACGGCATCTCTCACAGCCTTGAATGGCTGGAAGTGACGCATGCGCTTGAAGGAGTGGATCACCTTGAGCGGGACAGGGCGGTTCTTGTGCCCGCCCGTCTCGCCGAGCAGGTAGGCGTCGATGGGAAGGTTGGAGTCGGAGAAGTAGAATTCGACTTGGCGACGGATCTCATCTGCGTCGTCGGACTCGGGCTGGTCCTCGAACTTGGTCCTGATCTTGGAGTTCTTGCCGTAACCGTACCCGCCGCCGCGAGGACGCTTGTTCTGCTGGCGGTCGTGGGCTGAGATGGGGACATGTTCTTCGGCCTTGCGCTTCTTGTCTTCGCTGGATTTGTCGTCTGCGGCAGCGTCGTCTTTGCTCTCGGAGATATCCTCGGCGACCTTGGCCTCGGTAGCTTTGCTGTCTGGGTCCGTAGCATCAACGACATCTTTCTCTGGCACGTCGCTGGCTTTGATAGGGTCCTTGGCGGTGTCGGTGCCGTTGGTGGTCTTCTCGTCACTCGGAGCTGCCTTGTCGCTCACCGCCGCATCTTTCTGGATATCCTCGACCGCCATTTGCTCGGCGGTCGTGCTGTCTGGGTTGGTAGCGTCGTTGACTTCCTTGTCTGGGACGTCGCTGGCTGCGATTGGATCTTTTGCTGTCTCTGCCATGCTTGCGATGTTGTTTCTGGCAGAAGGAAGAATGTGAAGGTAGGAGGTAGCTTTTGTAGCTTGCGATTGTAGCTCGAGTGATTGATCAATGAGTGAAATTTCGAGTCAAAGAGCTATGACTACGTGGGGCATTTAGCCAAGTGCGATAGTAGTGTGAAGTGAGCTTGCAGTTTCTCTCAAAACTCATGGTACGCTAGACTCGCTGACTATATGTGAAGCTCCTCCGACACGCCGCAGAAATGGAGATACAGATGGCCATGCATTGAACCCCCCTCCCACCCGTCTCATCCACCACGCCTACGCAGCCATGCCTCGGAAATTCCACGGCCTCAAAAAGCCCAAAGTCCGTCAAGACTGGTCCAAAGAAACGCTCTACAACCTCTCGCGCCTCATCACCCCTCCCGCCTCCAGCAAGACCTTCTTCCAGCAGAAATGGCTCGCCAAGTCCATGACACGCGCCTATCACAACCCTTACGTGCGGGAAGGGCAGTGGACGAGGATGTTTGATCGCCGATTACCGTCTGTGGTGTCGATGGACCATCAGTACTTGGCTAAGTATGATGGGAGTGAGATGGCTTCAGGGAGAGGCAGTGGTTTCGACAAGAACCCTCGTGAGGAGAGCGGGTTAGTGGGCGAGAAGTCGCCGGGAGCAGGGTTGAGGAGGAAGGATCGGGTGGAGAAGACGCCGTATATGCATATGACTTTCTACCCTTTGGAGAGGAGACTGGATACGGCTATCTGGCGCGCGCTTTTCGCGTCGAGTGCGAAGCAAGCTAGACAGTTCGTAACGCACGGGTGGGTGAAAGTTAATGGGAAGAAGATGGTGTATCCCGGGTATCAGCTCAATCCTGGGGACATGTTTTCGGTAGATCCGGAGAGGGTCGTGTTTGCTACAGGGGCGAGGAAGAAGAAGAAGGGCTCTGCTGTGTCGGATCAGGATGAGCGGGAGGAGAGGGAGAAGGACGAGCAAGGGTCTAGGGTGGCTAAGAGCCGGGAGGAAGAGGAGTTGGAGGAGAGGGATGAGGAGGAAGGGGAGGTGGATAGTGATGCTGGTGCTGCTACGCTTGAGTCGGAGGAAGAGAGAGAAGCTATGTCTACGAAGCCGGAGGATGAGGCGGATGCGAAGAAAGCGATGAAGAATCTTATTACGAGAGCGAAACGTATACTTGAGGATTCGAAGCGGAAGCTTTCTGGGAAACGACAGCAAGAACTTCGTGCTTTCGCGCAGTCCGTGAGGAAGACGATGTCGAAGCATAACACTGCTGCGCAGGGAGCGGCGAGTGAAGACAGCATCGAAGACTTCGAGACCGCTTTAGCAGAGATCATGACAAAGATCCCCTCGGATGATGTGCCGAAGGAGTCAACTTCCTCTCAACAGAGCTCCGACACCGCTTCTGCTCTGACACAAGCATCGTCGAACCCACAAGCCAACGACCCAGCCAAAGTAGACGAGTACAAAGCCCGCAAAGACGCCGAGCTTCTTCACGCAGCACTGGAGCGAGCGAGGGCAAACCCGATTGATGTGAGCAAGCCATATGCTACGCCTTGGAAGCCGAGAGAGTTCATGAGCGCGTTTGCTTTCATACCGAGATACCTCGAAGTCAATCAGAACATATGTTCGGCGGTGTACTTGAGGCATCCCGTAGCGAGACCGGGGTTGGCGGAGGTGCCTACGCCGTTTCATACGGAGACTATGCAATTGGCTTTTAACTGGTACCTCAGGAGACGGTAGAGGAGATATTTTCCGGGTGGCGTTGAAAGGCAGGAGAAGGTGGAACTATGTACGATACGCATCTGCGTGCCAAGATGCCATTGTACAGCTACAGTTGGCGCATCATAGGCCGCAGGACACACAAGCCGGCTTTCACCACTCAAAATCTCACTCCTGTCAGAGACTTGTCGGTGGCAGCCGTATGTTAGGTCTGGTGCGGCTGGCCCTGGCCTGGCGGAGGTACCTACGCCAACCTTTGCATGGCAAGAGCATGGTGTTGGCTCAGGCGACGGTACAGGATAGGAGCTGGCCGAGGCGAGGCGTTCGAGGGCTGATGGTGCAAGGAATTGGCCGAAGGCGGGCTGGAGGTGTATAGTATGTAACCTGCATGTGCTGGCGGCTGACATGCATATCACGGCGCCGCATTGTACAGTTACAGTCAATATTACAGCAGTCGAAGCGTCTGTATTATTAAGCCAAGCTTCACCATTTCGCAGCAGCGGTCTTCTACAGTCTCCACGCGTGCAGTATCAGCCTGCTTTCGGCAGGTACGAACACCCGCACCTCCCAGTTCTGCAGAACGACACGATGCCTGATGCCGGCAAATTGCTCCGTACTCCGTACCACCCGATCGGTGCGATATAGGCTATCTGGACCCCTTGCCTGTTCTGCAATGCTCAATGACGATGCGGGGTCCTTACTAGCTGCCCCTCCACAACCCATTCATCCACCACCTACCCGCTGGTGTACCTTGCGCCGCGGGTCCTTGCATGTATTTGTAGTTCATTCGTATCTTTCATCCTCTCTCTTCGATCCCTCTTCATCACAAGTCACCCAACTGACAATCCAACTCAAACAACAATCATGCAGAACCCACAAGTCCAAGACATGGCCTCCAAGGCTCAAGCCTTCGCAACGCAGGCACAGGCTTTTGGCACTCAAGCAGCAAGCCAGGTGCAAGCTGCTGTGCAGAATGTTATGGGTGGTGTTAAGGCGGAGAAGCCTATTAAGTTGTACAGCCATGCTGGTGTAAGTAGCCTGGCTACCACCTGGAGGAGTGGGATGCTTTGGCGAGGGCAAGGTGCTGATGATGAGATGTATTACACAGGGACCCAACCCATGGAAAGTCGCGATCATCATGAATGAACTGAACCTCCCCTACACGACCGAACTCATGGACTTCGGAGACCTCAAGAAGGAACCCTTCGAGTCCATCAACCCAAACGGTACGTATCTCCAACCTCCAGACCTCTTGGAGGGCACCTAGAGCCATTCAAGACACATCCACTAACCCTTACACCTTATGGCTATTAGGCCGCGTCCCAGCAATCGAAGACCCAAACACCGGCATGAAACTCTGGGAGTCCGGCGCAATCATCGAATACCTCCTCGAAACCTACGACACAACCCACTCCCTCTCCTACACCTCCGGCCCCGAAAAATGGGAACAAAAGTGCTGGGAGCACTTCCAAACCTCGGGCCAAGGCCCCTACTTTGGCCAGCGCGCCTGGTTCGTGCTCTACCACCCCGAGAAAGACCTCACGTCTTGCTTGGACCGCTACGGCAACGAGATTCGCAGGGTGATTGGTGTTATTGATAGTCATTTGAAGAAGACGAAGAAGAGTTTTTTGGCGGGGGATAAGTGCACGTATGCGGATTTGATGTTTGTGCCGTGGTTTTGGCTTTTGTTGATGAAGCCTAATATTATGGGGGAGGGGTTTGAGAAGGAGTGGCAGGAGAGTTTCCCGGAGGCGTGGGCGTGGAATCAGGCGTTGCAGCAGAGGCCGGCGGTGGTGAAGGCTAGGGAGGAGAGGGCTAAGGCTGTTAGTGGGGGTTGAGGATGAGCTGTGATCGATGTGGGAGTCGAGTAGGCAAAAGCATGCCGTCTGCGTAAGGCTCGTTTGGGCTACGCGCACACTGAGTGCTCTATCCCTCTACATCCAATGAGCATGTTGACTCTCGTCGTCACTGCAGCACATTGCGTATGTGTGTACAGTCATACAACGCGAATCGAACGCAATACTTTACTGCACCGTCCACCTCCCACTCTTGCTCTTTCCAAGTCTTTTGGTCCTGGTATGCATGCCGTGCGAGAGAGCTTTGCATCTCTTTCCGCATGGTCATCATTTGCTGTTTGGCTGTTTCGCTGCCAGCCCGTCATCCGGACTAGCACATTCATCGAAATCTCACCGCCCATACGCCTCAGTAACATACCCATCCCACTCCTGCTGAAAGCTATACGCGCTCCTCCCACACCACAGTGGACCCGGTCTCCTCTGACCGTCGAACACCATGGGCTCGTTGAACAGGTTGCGGAAAGTCCCACGCACCTGCCCATGCCCGTACAGCTCGATCTCACCAAAGCACCCACGACCGAAGATGAGTCTGTTGTTCTCCCAACTGTCTTTGGCTCGCCACCCGAACGTGGTCGTCCGATCGAGGAGGATCTCGTCGACGCGCAGAACGCCGGTCTTCATACCCAGCTCGAAGCCGCCCCAGATCTTATCCCCGTCGACGCAGAGGAAGAGGCGAAAGTTGCTCGCTTGATCCGGGAGCTGCTCCGTGAGCTGTGGGCAGGAGAGGTTGTAGACGCCGGTCACGCTACGCGGTGCTGCGCTTGCAGCCGCGAAGGCCTCGTTGCTTGCAGCCTCATCGATATCGTCTGCCTTGACTTTGACTTCCTTCTTCGTCGGTGTCGCACGGCTGATGGTCGGCTCCTTCTTGACTTTGGGTTCTGGCTTGACTTTGGGTTCAGATTTGCTTTTAGGCTCTGGTTTGACTTTGGACTCAGGTTTGGGCTTTGGTTCAGGCTTGACCTTAGGCTCAGGCTTTGCTTTAAATTCGGCTTTGGCCTTGGGTGAGGTCTTTGTCGTGGGTTCTGCTGCTTTACCTGATTTCGGCGCAGCCTCATTTGCCTTCACTGGGCTGGCCTTCGCAGGTGAGGACTTGTATGTCGACGCGCCCGCCTCTGCCTTGGACTTTGGCTGCTTGGCTGGCTGCTTGTCCGCCGACTTTTTGCCCGCGACGGGATTTGCGGGTGAAGCAGTGGAAGCGCTCGCCTTCTTCTTTGTCGATGACGGAGCGTCATGCTCGATGTTGATGGAGAGGCCGCCGACCTTCATCGCGATCTTGGTCTTCTTCGAGGATTCGGCTGACTCCTCGTCGTTCTTGCGTTTCTTGCTCGTTGCTGGAGTCTCATCCGGAGTAGTTGCGGTAGTCTTCTTAGCCTTTCGAACCGCCGCCGCATACTCCTTCTTCATCTGCGTCTCCATATCCACGATGTGTGGCGGTACTTTGAGCTTTCCATTGAGTGCCTGTTGAAGGCGTACTTTGGCAGTGTCCTTGGCTTTCGACCGTTGGAGCCCGTAGTGTATCAGTTGAGCCTCATACCAATGAGCTACTTGGTCTTTCGAGGCCTTGCCAGTGAGAAGACTCTTGAGCTCCGATTCTGCGGCGCGAGGATGGCGTTTGCCCTCCCCACCAACATCGACGAAGAGAGTGTCACGGTAGACGAACTCGCCCCGCACGATTGGTGCTACGTCCATCTCACACCTGTCGATTGATGTTTCGGTGTCTAGTACTGCCAAACTCCGAACCTTGAAAAGAAGTCCCAGTCACTTGTCCTGGGTCTGGAGCAGCTGCTCAGTGACTCTGTACGATACCCGGATTGCACCAGTACTGCTGACTTCCAGTGCTGACAGCTGGTTCACCCTGCAGGAGATGCGAGAGCCTGGCGGTGCCACCGACTCGTGCGTCGCGGAGAGTGCTAGTCTCACTGCGTCCACGCTTCTTGATGTGTTTGTCCTACGGCCGGAAAGGTCATTTACATCCTCTCTGATCGTGAATGGGAGGATGTTGGTGGAGGATTTGGCTCCGCAGCAGCCTTGCAGCAACTCTCCACCGAAGCTCGGGCGAAGTGGATGATGGCCTGAGGCAGGGTTGGCAATCGTGCTTTCGAACTCCTAGCCTCGGTTGCAAGTTGGAGCTCCATGATCGACATCATAAAGGCAAGGCAATGCCGATATGTAGAGACGACTCTCTGTAAGTTACTCTTGATTACCCTTGGTTGACACCGTGCTCTGTTCCCTTCCAATTCATCATCATGCCAAAAGCGATCGCACTCCGTAAAGTAGACGGCAAGCCCGGCCAAGTCTACTACCCTCTCGATGCGATCAACCTCCCAGAGCCTCAGCCCAAGGAGAACGAGGTAATTGTCAAGATCACAGCAGCAGCACTCAACCACCGGGATCTCTTCTGCCGGCAGCATCTCTACCCCGGTGTCACTTTCGGCGTCCCATTGCTCGCTGATGGCTGCGGCGTGGTCGTCTCTACCGGCTCTGGGTCCGAGGCGCAAAAATGGAAGGGCAAGAAGGTCGTGCTGAACCCTGGGAACGGATGGAAAGATGATCTTGAAGGTCCAGAGTCGCCAAAGGGATATGCTATCCTCGGAGGCACGAAGATGAACCCGCTCGGTACTCTTGGCGAGACGGTCACGATTGAAGCCAGCGAGCTTGAAGAGGCGCCGAGACATCTGTCCAGCATCGAGGCCGCGGCACTGCCTTTAACGGGCTTGACGGCATGGCGTGCGGTGATGACGAAGTCCCAGCAAGCGAAGCCCGGTCGTAACATCCTGATCACTGGAATTGGCGGTGGTGTTGCACTTATGGCGCTACTCTTTGCTTCGGCAGCAGGCGCGAATGTGTTCGTGAGCAGTGGTAGTGAGGAGAAGCTCAAAAAGGCGAAAGTGCTTGGTGCAGCCGGAGGAGTCAACTACAAGGAGAAGGACTGGGACAAGAAGCTCATGGCGCAGATGCCGGCTGAGAGGAAAAAGCTCGATGCTATCATTGATGGTGCTGGAGGCGATGTAGTTGTGAAGGGTATGAGGATGCTTAGGGTGAGCAAGCAACATAGAAGATTATGTGAGGCACATACTGACAGTAAGGATAGCCTGGCGGTGTTATAGTGGTATACGGCATGACTATCAGCCCAAAGATGGACTTCGTTATGGGCGCTGTCCTGCAGAACATCGACGTGCGTGGCTCGACCATGGGCTCGCGGAAAGAGTTCGCGGATATGGTCAAGTTCGTGGAAAGCAAGCATCTCAAGCCTGTCGTCTCTCGAACTGTATTCGGCTTGGACAACTTCGACGGCATTGACAGCCTGTTTGAAGACATGAAGAAGGGGAGCCAGTTTGGCAAACTTGTTGTTGAGGTTGCAAAGGAGAACGAGGTTAGTAAGTTGTAGATGGTATGTACGAATACAATGCGTTACGCGACAGACGAAAGTGGAGAGTATCCGATCTCGCTTGTTCTTGAGGAAGGCGCGATGGGAGTGCAGAGCTCGTGCCTTCCATACCAGTGCCCCGTTTAGGCGGCAACGTGCGAAAGCACGCATGACTCAACATCAGCCCTTCTCGTTCCATGCACTACACACACGACAGCACAGCGAGCTACCTGCAATCTTCTGTCAACGCTTAGCAATCTTCGCAAGCCAGCGTCATCGCAGCGATGGACATATCTTCATTCAGGGCCGTGGCACAGAGGTTGGTCACTTGATGTATGCGCCCTACCAAATCTGACATTGGGTAGCCTACAGCAAGACTCGACCTTCGCGGACTTCAAGATCAAGAACGGAGACAAGGAATTCAAGGTCCATCGCTTCCTCCTGTCCTGCCATTCGAAGTGGTTCAAGACATGCTTCGAGGGTAAATTCAGGGTGAGTCTCCGAGTCTGCACTCCCAACATAGCACACAGAAGCTCACGTTGCATTCAGGAATCCGAGGAAGGCGTCATCGAGATCACCGGAGATGCCGAAACTGTCGAGCTGCTGGTGAACTATTTCTACGCCTTCGAGTTCAGCGACATTCCCAAAGCGGGCTCCAAGTTCGCCAATGCTATGGAGATCAACGCAGCCCTTTATGCCATGGCCGATATGTACGAGATCGTCGACCTGAGGAAGCTGGTCATCAGAAAGTTCGGCATCGCAGCTGCTCAGGTCGTGAAAGCCAACCAGAATCCACTCCCAGCGATCAAGGCAGCATATGAGGGCACGCCCAGCAGTGACCGTGGCATCCGCAATGTCTGCACCGACTTATGGATTGTAGCATCTCCGCAGATCATAGAGAAGCAAGGCAAGAGTGTGGTGGAGGAATTCTTGCAGAAGACGCCACAATTCGCGGCGGACCTGGCGTTCATCTTAACAAGCGCCTCAAGCAACTCGACCTCATACACCGACTGTACATGCCATCATGGCAAAGCTCCTGATCTGAAGCACGTTATGGATCATAAGTTTAAGGGAGGAAGGGAAGGGCGTCATCATTTCGACCTAAGCTTGTCGGTACCGCAATTCTGGCAGGAAAAATAGATCTCCGATGTGATATGGGAAAGGGTGCGCACATAACGGAAGGCGGCATCTGAGCCGTACGAGCTGTTGCAGAGATAGCTATCGTACATAATATGGTGTACCAGACCTCACAATGACATCTCTGCGGTATCGTGCGCCTGTATTGCATCCGTACGCGCAGCCAGGCACAGGAAATGCGCTTGGAGCGGTGGGATTGTGTCGGTTGGCCGTACACTCATAAAAATCACGCATTGTACCATGCCAGCGCAATGTTAGAATCCCTGCAATGCGATGTGCGTCTCATGCAATTGTATCAGCTGTCAGCGATCTGCACGAATAGCGTCTGCCACTGGAGAAGAAGACAGGTAGAGAAGCTGTCGTACACTCTTTGCTAGCCTTAGTACCGCCGTGCGATCTGAGCAGCTCCAAAATCTCCGCGGTACCATACCCCATGCGCAGTCAGGCATTAAAAATGCGCTGGTAGCAGTGGAGAACTTCGCGCTGTCCCTGCCCATTCGATATCGATTGACTGACTGGGCAGCTGAAGAGACCCAACGCAGGATGGTAAGGGAGTGAGTCATTGGGCGATGTAAAGCGGAGCTTGGTCATATGAACACGTATGTCTCGATGGAGTTGGGTGTCGTATGAACAAGCGGTGCATGGCCATGTGGCCTCTACTCAACTCGCTACTGGCAGTCTTTATGCTTAGGCGGTGTATCAGTCGGTATCGTCTTGCCCTCTTCAGTGCTCGCAGGCTTCTCTCCCTTCTCCTCGCTCTCCTTCTCCCGCCGCTTCAGCTCCTCTGCGTACTCCTTCCACAGCTCACTAACCTTCTTTCCGTCACAACATTCTTTGAACAACTTCTTCTCATCGTACTTTCCTTCCCGCAAGCAGCCGTTCAGCTTTATGATCGTACCCTTCCCAAACCTCTCCTCCAAGTACTGCAGAAAGTAGCCTGTGTGCTGATACCCACCATCCCAGTCCCCACCAGCTTCTTGTCTCCAGTGTTTCGCGCTCAAGCCAGCATTCAGGCGAACGTAGTCGGCGATTCCTTCTATGAGACCGCCGTTACAAGAGCCTTCAGCATTCCATTGGAAGCAGTGGACCAGCTCATGACATAGCACACCTAGGATCTCGTGCCTGGCAGCATCGCCTCTTTGCTGAGCTAGGTAGTCGAGGTTGATATGTATCTCCTTGTGATCGCTGTCCAGATCTGTTCCCGAAGTATATGCCAGTCCGCCATAACTTCTCAATACGAATGTTACTGATCGGGTCCCGGGGCGTATGGAGTCTGGTGTGTAGAGGAGGTTCAGGACATTCTGGACTTGCTGTTCTAGGTCCTCGTTTCCCTTGATATTGGAGAGGAAGACCGAGGAGCCTTCGTGGGAGATCTCGTTCAGATGTAGTCGCAGTGTTGGGGTACGGAACTTGTGCTTGCGAACGATGGGCAGAGTGGTGGTCGAGGCTGTTGGTTCATCTTCCGGGCGAGAGACTGGAGCCATGGGAGCTTGTTGGAAGTATTTGGGTGTGACTGGCGGCATTGAGGGAGAGAGACGAAGTGAGAAACTTGTACCTTGTGTTGTATGCTGTATGACTCTTTGTCTGGTATGTTGTGCGACGATGGTGGACGGCAGCCTTGCGGTGGCCTGCCCTGACGTGACTCGAAGCAAGGATCACCCAGCGAACATGCAACGACCGAGAACGCGCTACGGCACGTCCTGAGCTTCGCGGGGATGGTTCTGTTGGAGATGGGGCGCAAACGGATCACGTCTCCTTTTCGTGATCTTCGCTTGTACCTTTCTCAGCTCAGATACGAACGCTTATAATATAGGTGGAGGACTCTAGCATACTGTTGACGATGCCCAACACATGAAAGGCATCGTCAAAAATTCCCGCAATCAGCCGCTAGCGCAGCCGCCATCTTGTAGCCGGATCCTTGTCGCCTGGAAACGCGCTTCTGTGCTTCACAACAACAGCAGCTTGACGACACTCTCAACAACACCGTCGCAACGATGGAGGGCCAAGCAAGAGAGCTGTTGAGTATCCTCAAGCGACCAGGAGTGTCATCCACGACATCTCTCAATGCCTTGAACCAACTCAAATCCGAGATCAAGCACTGCCGCGTGCCCGAGACCGCGCAGGCCACCGTCTTCGACGCTTTACGAGCCGCAATCTCACAACAAGTTTCATCTAGCCTTGCGCTCTCGGCTTTTAGTACGCTAGGGCATTTGGTCAAGAGACTCAAGATCCAAGATCCGAATGGGAATGCGATTGTTCAACTTGGAGGGCCGAGGCTATTACCCGCGATTCAGGATAGACTTGGAGACCTCAAAGAGCCAATACGGAGCGCGGCTGGGCAGGCTTTAACGGAGCTGTACCCGTTCGTTGGCCAGGATGTGGAGCGCATTGTTCGGGATGAGACGCTCGCGGGCAGTAGTGCGAATGGACGGGCGAAGGAGGCGGGTATGCTGTGGGTGGTGAGGATGCATAGGGATGAGGGCATGGCCTTCAAGAGTTATGTCTCACCTATGGTCGCACGGGTAGAGGACTCAGATGGAACAGTACGGGAAGCAGCGAAGAGCGCGTTGATTGAGCTGTTCTCCAATGCGCCGGACAGAGCCAAGACCGACTTGAAGAAACAGTTGAAAGCGCATGGAGTGAGACATTCGATTGAGACACAGATATTGTCGCAGATTGGAGCGACGACTGGACCGACCGGTTCAAGACCGCAGACCGCGCATGCGCAGGAGGAGGCAGATCTTGCGGCTTCCACTAGGTCGCTTCCGGCTGCAGATCACCTCGCGCACTTCGCGGATAGCATCAACAGTGAAGCAGCGCAGCCACCACCACAGGAGACCGTACAAATGGACCCGCTCTATGTACATTCGCAGCGGGAACTGGAGGAGGCGTTTCGGGACATGCTACCGCATTTCGAAGGCAAGGAGAGTGAGCACAACTGGACCTCAAGAGACAAGTCCGTACTCAAGATACGGCGATTCCTCAAGGGCAACGCGCCGAACGAGTATCATCATGCGTACATGGCTGGTATTAAAAGCGTGATGGACGGCATCCTCAAGGTCGCCAACTCTTTACGAACAACGATGGCCACGAACGGATGTCAATTGGTGCAGGAGCTTGCGAGGACGCTTGGCCCGGCACTGGACTCGCACGTGGAGATCCTGCTGCAGAACTTCATCAAGATGAGCGCTGTCACAAAACCTATCGCAGCTGCGCAAGGAAAGGCAACGTGCGATGCCGTGTTCCAGAACTGCAGCTACAATATCAGGATGATGCAGCATATCTGGTCTGCAGCTCAGGACAAGAATGCAGCAGCGAGGCAATGTGTCCCGGATTGGTTGAAGATCGTGCTGAAGAGGCAGGCAGGGTACAAGTCGCACTTCGAGAGCTCAGGCGGCTTGGAGTTGGCAGACAAGTGTATTAGGAAAGGGCTGGAGGATGCTAAGCCGGCCGTGAAGGAAGGCATGAGAGGCACATACTGGACTTTCGCGCGTGATTGGCCGCAAAAGGCGGACAAGATCATGAGCTCCCTGGACGACAAGAGCAAGACTGCGCTGCAGAAGGACTCGCATAACCCGAATGCATCATTGCACGCCTCGACAACTACGGCAGCGGCGCCTACGGCAAGACCCGGAGGCGGCAGTCGGATGGCTTTGAGGGAGATGATGGCGCAACAAAAGAAGGCGAAGGCTGCAGGTATGCTTCCGGAGAGGCCTAGCTCGGCCATGGCCACCATTTCGCCTGCGAAGGTGAGAGGGAGGGAGCACGACGCTGTGATGGGCAGCGCGAGGGCGCAGTCACGATTGAGAGAGAACAGAGTTGCCTCTTCTGCTTCGACTGCTTCGGAGACCGCTTCGACCGACTCCGGGAAGGCGACAGCTGGTTCTTCTCGAAATGGGCGTAGCGCTCTGATGTCTGGACCTGTGAGACGGCCCAGGAGACCTGAGATCGCGCGACCACAGACTGCGGACCCGTATGCGAGCAGGAGAATGCTGAGGCCGGAGACACCTGCTAATGGCAGTCCTTCTGGTAGTCCAGAGAAGAGGCAGGGAACGGCAGATAGTAAGAAGGCTTCGACGGGTATACCGACATCTTCGACGTTGAGCGCGGCAAGGAACCGCGCAAAGACTTCGGGGACTCAGGCTAGCCCAGGTGGTTCGCCGATCAAGCGGAGTCCAGCTTTGACACATGCGCACCCCGTGTCCGATAGTCGGCCGACAAGCAAGGGAAGCAGTACTGGACGAGGCGCGGATCTGACGAATGCGCATGAGGAGGACTTCACCATGGTTATGCCGCGGAATGGTACACTCTCTGCATCCTCTGCTTCGAGTCGAGGGCCGAGTGCGATGGGGCATAAGAGACCTGGGCTAGGGCAGACGATGAGCGTTGACTCTGGTATCCCAGCCACGGCAGCGGAAGATGACGGCGGTTTCACAATGGTGATACC
>JAKLLW010000072.1:0-63195 GCA_022814695.1 Neocatenulostroma microsporum
TCGATCATTGAGCTGCGCGGCAATGGCATGAAGTGGGAGGACATCTCCAAGCACCTGCCTGGTCGCAGTGCGATCAGCTGTCGGTTGCGGTTCCAGAACTACCTTGAGCGTCGTTCTGAGTGGGATGAGGAGAAGAAGAACAAGCTTGCGCGGCTTTATGAGAGGTATGGCGCGTCCTGAATCGTTCCCAATGACGAAATGACTGACTGACGGTTGACCTGCAGATTTAAAAAAGACATGTGGGAGAAGATCTCAAAGGAGATGCAGTTACCTTGGCGAGCCGCAGAAGCCATGCACTGGCAGATCGGCGAGATCGAGATGGCGCAGCGCGCGAACGTACCTGTCTTCCACCTTGCTGGTCAAGGCTCGTCGACAACGAATGCCGGTGCGGCCCAAGAGAATCGAGCGAGGAGCAGTACGTCACCCTCGTCGATCGGTCTCCCACATTCAGCGGCCTCGTACTCGCATACGCACAACCACAGCCTTCCTCAGCTGCCACAGCCTATACCACAGCCTGTCTCGCCAGTGCAGACGCGGCTGCGCCGGAACAGCGGTGAGATATCGCCGAGTGGACACCCTTCACTACGGCATCGCGCAGACAGCGCACGTTCTGTTCCCACAATCCAGACAGGCGGTCGAGCTTTACTACCTCCAATCGGTGACGTGACTGGTCCACATTCGCAGACCAGGTACGTCCTACCGCCGGTTGTCACCTCGCCGGACATGGGAAGGAGATGATACTTCATAGACCTACAAAAGCATTGAGCGATGGCGTTAGCATAGCGGAAAGATGGATAGAGGGGAATGACGATAATGATGCCTACGGCAGTGCATAGCGTGGGATGGGCATAGCTTGCTGTATAATACCTAATGATGACACGGGCTGTACAGTAATGGGTTATAGACCATGAATCCGTTATCGAATCCTCAAATTCATGCTTTGGAAGGTCTAAAGAGGTGCAAATAAGGTTGTCCATTGTGTAGCGGCAACCCGAGACAATCAATGGCCTTTGATGGCGGGTTGCACGGAAGCTGTTTGCTGAAACCATGTTCCCGGCGGCCTTCTGTTTGCACAGCATACTTTGTGCCAGAGTACTCCTGCAGGCGGTCGTAGTAGGCTTGTAGCGGTCCTCGAGATGTAACGAATGCTTCGGCTGTGAGGAGATTTAGGAAAGGAAAGGAAGCAAGAAGACGAAAGGAAAGGGCCATAGTGCTCCAAGCCACGTGAGGCGTTTCGCTTATCGGCGACGATAACAACGTCATATTCAGCAGGCACAAACAAACACGCCATAACACCAACGACCATACCAAAACACACCCTGCGTAGGCACGCTCACGATGGCTACGCCTGCGTTGTACCTACAGCTCATGTACGCCTGCCAAGCAGTGAATTCATGCTATGGAGCGTACCAGTCCTATATTGCCGTCACCAGCTTGAGGAAGTATGAAGACACTACGAAAAAGCTGGCCAAATGGTCAAGCACAGCAGAGGAGCAGCTTCACAAGACGAGGACAACGCAGACGTCTGGGGCGTTGGCTGTAAGGTTTCGTGCCTTCCTAGACGGACTTTCTCCTACTGATACTCCACAGGTTCTAGCCTCTCTCGTAGCCTCCGCCACTCTCGCGACCGCCAACTCATATCTGCCTTCATGGATCCGCTTCGGAGCTTCACCTGTTTTGCTCGTCACAGTGCTTCTCGCACGTGGTCACATCAAGAATTACTGGGCGCCTTCGGACGGGAAGACTGTTGGGACCCGGGTGCCGCTGCCGAATATGGAAGACTACAATGAGGCGCAACGAAGCACGGAGGAGCTGCTGAAGACGCTTGAGTATATGGAGTACGGGTGGGTAGCTACCAGCTTCATTGCGGGTATGGTTGGGCGGTCATGAAACTACAGGAATGCTTGACGGGAGTCTTACCAATCTCAGCACTTGTAGCGAGGACATGACGAGGCCGCGCTCTCGAAAAGCTGCAAATCCCCGACGGCCATTGTAGTTGCTCTCACCATCCCCACAGCTGACCCTTCCGCAGTTTCGTCAACTCATTCCACGTCAGCCTCCACCCGCAATCCCTGAAGCACATTGTACCACTGCCCCTCCGCTTCCAGCTCCTGGGCGTGGTCCTGATAGCCACTGTTCGAGATGTTCCCAGAACATCCGTTTGTGAGCCAGAAAGATAGCACGTAAGCGGCACAGCTACCATCATGACTGGGTCGTCCTGCGTGGCGTAGTCCGGGCCCCAGACCCCTCCCAAAGCGAGCAGCTTCACCGAGTTGTAATTTTGGTTGCTACGCCAGACGGAGATGTCCCGCATCATGCTTGACGCAAACTTGTCGAGAAGAGAGTACCAGCGGCTCTGTAGTAGCTCATCAGCCTCGGGTCCGGTGATGTGGGGTGGTAAGTCGAATGTGCCGTTAGCAACGTGAGGGAGAGTGAAACTCCTCAGCACGCGAAGCTGCGGTAGACGGCAGAGCCGCTCCAGCATCGCCAGATAAGCGGCGTCCGGCAATGGTTTCGCATTCGAGAGCACTTGGCTGGGCAGACCTATGGCAAGCTCTTGGAGGTTGGTGCACTGGGCAATGGCATCTAGAGCTTTGGGTGGTAGAGGTGCGGCGTCCAACAGCTCCGTCTCTACTGCACGCTCCTGTATGCTGAGGCTCAGCAGACGAAGCGTGCTGAAGTGAATGGATAGGCATGAGTAGTCGAATGACGTCGTACCGTCTACCGGCCGCCAATGCAGACGAAGGCTGGACAGGCTTCCGCAGGCTCGCACGAAGCTCTCCAGGGTGCCGTTTTTCAGCAACTCACCGAAGTAGGAGAAGCTGTGGAGCTTACAGTTGGCATTCTGGTAATTCTCGGACAAGGAGGCAAGGAGTATCGCCGCTCCGCCGCACCTCATGATACTCAAGACCGCGAGGTTGTTGAAGTCGATGATCTTTAGAAGACCACGAGGCGCAGAGTCGATGGTGACGGAATCGAGTTCCAGCTTGACGAGTGATAGTGCTGGTTGACTGCCAAACGGAGCAAGGTGTTGAAAAAGCGTGGTTGTCGCCGCGTCGATGGCCGGTTCGGCGTCGTCTGACTCCAGATCATCCTCATCCTCGCGTGGGATGCCCATAAGGCTAATGGAAAGCTCTTGCAAAAGCGGCGCGCGCCTCAGAAGCTCACTGTAGCCGACGAGATTCTCCAGCTCCCAGAAGTGAACCGTCACACGGAGCTTCTTGAGTTTGCTGAACGCTGCGGGCGCACAACACCGCGCATTCAACGCCTCGGCTAGGCTTGAGTGTTCCAAGGCACCGAGTTCTGGGTGGATGACTTTGCGCTGGCGAGTGATGAGCGAAAGCAACATGTCCATATCCGGAGCGAGGTTCTCAGGCATGGTGATGGTCTCCAGGCTGTCCTTGAGCAGAAGCTGGAGCATGAGGTTGATCGTCTGGCGCCCGAGATCTGCGTTCGCAAGTCCATGGCTAGCGTGTGTGAAGTGTAGGTGTCGTACATGACGGTGGCCGGGGAGATCGGGAAGAAAGAGAGTGCTGAAGTGTGGGAAGCAGTCGTTGTCGAGGTCGACAGTGATGGATCGGTACAGCTCAGGTAGCGTAGCGTCGTAGAGCGACCTGGACGTCAAGCTGAGGTTGCGCAGGTGGCACGGTCGGTGTAGCACATCAATGATGGCTTGCTGAAGCTCGGGCGGCAGGGTGCTGAATGACGGCGAATCCATTGCGAAGACGATGACAGAGGGTAACTGAGCGACTTTGGTATGCGTGGGGTTGTTTGACGGGAGTTGATGTAAGACTTGAGGTTTCATGAAGTGCTTGCCGACAAAGTTACACGCAAGCTTGGCGTTCACATGTCGAGCGTCACATGCGCTATTCACGAGTCAAACCACCGCGATCAATTCAAGCACACTGCATGGTAGTTGATAGGTGGTTGACACTGCTACACTTATGTTATAAAAGCGGCTAGCATCACTCTTCGCTACATATACACCTCTCTTTCGGCTTACTGTTTCTCTTGTCGCCAACCTTGCCACAGTCCTCACTCCGGCTAATCAACGAGAGACCGTCCACCATCTGGAAGTCTTGAACTTGATCGGGGTGATCTTGAGTGTTCTGCACCCGGTATGTTTGCAGCTTCCAGTCCTTGACTATCCTTGACATCCCGCAAATGCCCACCTGAAGCTGGGGGAGACAGCGTCCCCTGCTCTCTGCTCTCCTTGTCGATCTACTAGTCTATGCCGTGGATGATTTCGAACCACTCTGCGTCCATCTTGAGCTCGACAGCAGTCGTCCTCCTGAATGCAAGACTTGGCGTCCCGTAAGCGTCTACCTGGGCGACTGAAACGTAGCATATCGTCTCCACTTCCACATGCGCGCCATCCGGATCGCTATCTTGTAGTGCCCAATCAGGGGCGCAAGTGTCTCCGAAGGCTAACACCCGCAAGCGATGAAGTCCAGCATCAGACCGTAGGGCGGCAAGCTTACGATAGACTTGAGTAGCGAAGGGGTCCAGAAGCTCGTACCAACGGCGTTTGAACAGGTCTTGCATCTCCGGGCTGTCCGTTGCAAACCCGCTTGGCGAGGCGAATGTATCAAGTTGAGCGTATGGAAGACTGAAGATTCGCAGAGCCACGAGGTCGGGGAGTTGCGCGATCATTGCCAACGCCTCAAGATACTGTGGACTGACGCAGTCTGAGCGTGGTGACAGTACGGAGCGAGGCATGCCAAGCGCAAGCTCCTGCAACTTGCCGCATCGAGCTAAAAGCATCTCGAGAACATCTGTTGGCAGAGCCGTTGCTTGATATATGTTCTCGGTCGAACCATTCAGAGTTTCCTGGAAGCTAAGGCCAAGCGTAAGTAGCGAGGCGCAATGCTGCTCTAGGCAAGTACAATCGAATCGCTCCACTTCGTTCTGCTTGCAACTCAACACCAAGTTCTCCGGCTTTGTGGCGGGTCTGATGAAACTTTCGAGAATGCCGTCCGGTGGTAGCAGGCCTTGGTATTGGAAGACTTTCAGCGTACAGCTCCTCTCCCCAAAGGCTACACTGAGCACATGCAGAAGCGCATGGCTCTCGGGACAATCATTGGTGAACAACCGGACAAGTCTGGTGAAGTCGATGACTTTTGTCAGTCCGTGCTGGGCACTGAGAACCGAAATAGAGTTCAGGCGAAGAGTCTCGAGTGTGAGTGGCTGCTCTTTCCCGAACGGCACAACATGGTTGAAGAGCATTTTTGTGAGTAGGCCAACCGTGTTCCCCGTGTCTTGTAGCGTGTCGCTCAGAGTCTCATCTTTGGCTTCGTCCGTGTTGATGCTCATGCTCTTCAGGGAGATAGCTCGCTGCAGGATCTTGTTGTAGCCTTCGAGGTCCGCCACATTGCCAATTACGTTAGGCACCCTCAGGAACGTCAGATGTATAAGCGCCATTGAGGTACTGCAAGATGCGTTCAATGTTTCCTGCAACATTGAAAACAGAGGAGGTCCCATCTCGAAGTGGGTGAGGTTGCGTTGGGTGTTGAAAAGAAGCTGCAACAGGTCCCCATCCACCTCCAGTGTTTCCGGTAGTGTGATGTGTTCCAGCATGTCCCGAGGTACCATCAGGACCGCTATCTTCACGGTTTTGACCGCATTCTCTGGGTTCTTGATCTCTCCGAAGTAGGGCGTGAAAGTCAAGCTCCGGATCCACTTGTGCCCTACACTGTCTGCGAGGAAGAAACTGCTGAGCTTTGGATAACACTCTTCATTTAGGTCGATCACGATGTCGTTGTATAACATCGGCAACGCCACGGTGTGAAGTACTTTGCAGCTCAGGCAGACTGCCCTGAGGTCCGGATCTCGGCGCAAGAAGTTTATGGCCATATGCTGGAGTTCTGGCGGCAGCGTCTGTAGTGACAGTGGAGCCATGATGATGCAGTGCTTCGGTCGGTGGCGTCGGTCAATAGAGGTATGGAAGCTGCGCGGAAAGTTGTGCGTTTTGGAAAGAATGCTGTGAGTCTCGCAAAATTTTGATGAAGTGTTTGCTCCGAGATGTTTCGAAAGCTTGGCTTTCACGTGAACAGTCCACCACGAGGGCCGACGTCATGGACGCAGTGAATGTACGTCTTTCACATCGCTGCAGTATTGTCGCTGGAAGGACCGAAAACGAGCTGGTTCGCAGATAAAGTGTTCGTCAACCTCTTTCGCTCAGTCTACGATGTACGATTGGATGCATGACTGCGCAGCAATGTCGCTAGAATCACCTACTGAGAGCATACCCATCGTTTCCCATCTCTCTCTTTCCACTCTCGCCACGCTCACGAGAGGCTAGTCAACCTCATCTAGAACTCCTCAATTACTCTGAAGATCTCTTCGGTGAACCACCTTGCGCCCGGTAATCTTGCAGCCGCCATTCTTGACATTCCGTAAACGTCCGTTTGCACCCGTGGGACATAGCACATGCGGTCCATCTCCACGTGCACATGCCGGTCTTCTTGTTCATCTTCCTCCAGTGCGAAATTCATACCCCACCCGCCGAACACAATCATAACAATACTTCGTAGTCCTTTTGCAGAGCGGATAGTGTGCATGCTGCGATGTATGTTGCTGGCGAATATATCCAAATGCTCGAACTACCGGTTTTTGAGTGTGTCGATAGTGGCGGGACAACTCGGGCACCATCCGATGGGCAGCTCAAGTGTGCGCTTGGGAACCAGAGGTAGGTTCAAAATGCGCAGGATGCGGAGTTCGGGGAGGGCGCAAACCGTTCTCAGGGTGTCTCTCACATCTGCGTCGAGATCACGAGAGGTTTTGCGGACGACAGGTCTCGGGGCTGCCAATGCGAGCTCTTCCAAGTGACAGCATTTTGAAGCGAGGAACTTGAGAGTCTTAGTTGGCATGGGTGTCGCTTGCCATCGCTGCCATCGCACGCCGTCCATTGATGTATATATCCTGAGACCCAGGACGCGGAGTGACGAGCAATTCCTTTCCACGCACGAGTAATCGAAGACTCTACCATCGTATTGCATACATTCCAGCAAGAGCGTAGACAAGCCTAGAGCGGCTTTGAGGAACCTTTCGAGGAGCCCGCCAGCCGGTAGATCGCCGCGGAAATTGAACTTCTTCAACGAGATGAGCCCATCGCTACACTCGTTGGTCAAGTATGCTATGAGGACGTCGTCGCCTGGACACTGATCCAGGAATAGAGATGTTAGGTGCGCAAAGTCGATGGCGCTTGCCAGTCCAGTGGGTGCACAAGCGACGCTCACTTCATGTAGTGACAGATCTCCGAGATGCAAGGCCTGCCCGTAGCCGAATGGAGCAATATGGCTTAACAGAGTCCTCGTCAGCATTCCAACGGCGTCATGGGTATCGGCGAGCACCGTGTCCAGTGTGGCATCAGTAGCGTTCTTCGTGCGTATGACCAAGGTTTGCAGTTTCGGTGCCTGCCGTATGAGGGTGCTATAGCATTCCAGCTCAGAGGTGCTACCAGTCTTGCTGGGCAGTGCGAGGCTCTCCAATTTGGCGAACGAGGTAGACAAGCACCAGCGCGAACTCAGTGCTTCTTGCAGCTTAGAACCTAAAGTGCCCAACTCCAGGACTTTGAGGTTCCGCTGTCCGTTGAAAAGGTGTAACAGGGTTGCGACGTCCATGTTGTCCAATGTTTCAGGAACAGACAGCGCTTCCAATGTGTCTCTTGGCACTGGTCGTAAGGCGAGTTTGATGGTGTTGAGGGCGTTCGCTGGATTCTTTAGCTCCCCGAAGTCTGGCGCGAAATGAAGATCTCGAATGTTTTGACGTCCTGGGTGATCTGCAGCAAAGATGTTGCTCGTACTCGGATACCGTTCGTAATTGAGATCGATCTCTATGTCGTGATAAACATTTGGCAATGCCACTGCGCAGAGGCTCTTGCAGGTCGCAGACAGTACTGCAAGATCATGGCGTGGATGCAGGAAGTCTACGATAAGTTGTTGGAGCTCCGTCGGTAACGTTTGGAGAGAAGACGCGGTGGTCATGGTGTCGGAGCGATGAATCGCGGGTGTAGGCGCTCTTTTTGATCGGTGTCTTTGGTTGTGCAAGTTGGCAGTCATCCACTTAGCATCGGTCCAGTGTATTGATCGAGATTCTGGAGGCTGCGAGAAGGTATAAAGTGCCGGCGCACAGACGCTTGAAGAAGCTTGGCTTTCACATGAAGAGCAAGCAGCCTGTCGCGAATGCGAGGTCGTCGGGATGGGCACTCTCTCTACGCACCTTTGCGAGTAGATTCTAAACATACCATGACTGTCCGAAGCTCGCTTCACTTCCTCTCTTGTCCCATCAGAGGCGAACACTTCCTTCTGGCTGGTAGTGACATTCAAATTCGCACAAGGCCACACGGGAGCGGTGAGCTTATGGTAATAACGAATATACGTGCATTTTGAGCTTACTGCGATGCATCCGGAGCTGAATAGTCCCGGCTGGTCAAACCGCATCCATTGTTGCCACAGCTCAAGCGATCTCCTTCTCCGTCGTGCTCCCACTCTCTCCGCATTGCACATGGTCTACCACCTCGGAGTTTCACTCGCGGTCGCCCATCACTCGCTGTGGTACATCTTATCTCCTTGCCCGAATGGGCCACTGCACATGTCCTACAACTGCTGGAAGAGACTGGCGTCGCCCGTGATGTACTTCATCTCTGTCCTTGTCTTGCGGATCGCACATACTCCCAGGCGACCATACTCATCAGTCTGCATTCCTGGCATGTAGCAGCATGGCTCCATGTTCGTCCACCAATCGGTGCCTTCCTCTTCTACGTGATGCCCATTGTAACAGACGATGGGCAGAGCCCGGAAGCTCTCCGCCGTGCGCAAGCTAGCGATGCGGCGCATGAGTAGGGTGGCATGACCGTCCAGCAGCGTACGATAACGCATTTTGCATAGTTCTTGAACCTCTGATGACTCCTCGTCGGACGATTCGTCTTCAGACGACTCTTCCTCGTCAGCGGCGGGCTGGAAGAGTCCATTCGGCGCAAGCGGCCAGCTTTCGAAGCGGAGGAGTTGCAGACACGGGAGCTTGAGAACCGACTCGAATTCCGAAGAAAGCGAGACAGTCTGCTGGGACAGTGTTTTCGACAGGATGGCCACTGGTTTAGTGCAGACCATGCTGAGCTCCTTTAATGCGTGAGCTCCGTTCGCAAGGACTGTCAAGTTTCTCGTGCCGGTGTCGAACACCTGAATGGGCTTTGGGTCGGCTGAGCGGTACAAGGTACAAGCAAGCGTACGGAGGGTCGCGAAGTGACCGGAAAGGTCGTTGAAGTCGAAGTCGTTGCCCGAAGCCGCTTCGCTACGGATGATCAGCGACTTGAGCCCCGTCCAGGATTTGAGCAGAGCTGCCATTTCCTTGGTTGGCAAGGGCTCCACACTGCAGAAGGACAACCCTGCCAGAGCAGAACCTTTAGCTTGAAAGGCCTCGGCGAGATGCTGTAGGAGAATTGCAAGGTCGCTGCAGTTGAACATGTACAAAGTTCGTAGCTTGTGGAAGTCGATGACGCGTGTGAAGGTGTGGTCCGAGTATGACATGGAGACCCAAGACATCTCGAGAGCTCCAAGTTCCATGGGTGGACGGCTACCGAACGGCGCTACATGACCGAACAACTCCATCACCAGGGAGCCGCAGGAGTTCGCAGTGTCTTGGAGCTTCACAAGCTTGGCGGAGTCTTGCACATTATCGAGTCGAATGCAAAGTTTGTCAAGATTCCGCGCCCGTGAGATGATCTCGCCGTATGCGTGGAGATCGTCGATATCGCCTTCCATGGCTTGTACTGCTAGGAAGTAGAGCGTGCTTAGCCAATTGTTGGGACAACTGGGCAGAGTGAGGAGAGTGCTGAGCGGTAGGGCCACGTGTCCAATGGTCAGCCGCTCGAGCTTGTGCTGGAGGGCGCTCAACATCGTCAAGAAGTCCACGTCCAGGGAGACATAGATGGGCAGGCTGTAAAAACGTTAGCAGGTGAACGCCAAAGGAGTGCGGCTTTCGTGCTTACTGCAGCGCCGTCAACATATTGATGGCCAGGAGCTCAAGCGTCAATCTTATCACTTTCAGCGCATCTTCAGCGTTCAGTATTTGTTCAAGGACGGGTTGGAAGACAAGCTTGCGCACATGCTTTCTGCCGGTGTGCGCCGGTAAGTAGAAAGCATTAAGCTGTGGGTACGTGCATCGTTGCAGATCGACGATGACTTCGTGATATAGCCGCGGTGTCGCTAGGTCGTTGACTGCTTTGCTCACCAGACAGAGGTTCCTGAGATCGGTGGGCTTAGGGATGTAATCGATGATCGTCATCTGCAGCTCCGGCGGCAGTTGCAAGAAGCCGGTACCCTCCATGTCGGCAAGGCTCACTCGCTAGTTGAGATCGAGGATGTAGCGATGCTGTGTTCCTGTGGCGATGGGAGCAATTGTTGGTGCTGTTGGGGAAGGTCAAAGTAGCTTGAAAGTCTGTGATGTGATGAAGTACAGAATGTGTGATAGTTCCAATGTGTTTCAGTATCAGTGTTAAGTGGCACGAATAGCGGCTAGTAAAAAGTACAAAGATAAATTCACTTGCGCTCAAAAAGGAACCTCGATGCGTGACTCGCATCGTCACTCTCCGGCTCGCGGTAACAGGCGTCTTGGACACGAGGTACCGGCTCGCGCTCGCCTGCTGTCCCTGTGGGACTGTCGTTGTTCCAGTCTCCTTGGCACTCTTCTTAGGTACTCTTGCACATCTCGTTGTGGTCGTGTAGGCATAGCTTATGCCTTCTTCGTCACTGTTCTCCGGGCCTTCATAGTCATGTCATAGAGCACATCCTTGAAAGCGAACAAGAAGGCTGCAGTGAGTACCGACTGCGTGACCTTGGTGCTGATGCCTGGGAGCAGTCAGTATTGCTTCATGCCACCTGAGCCTGGGGAGGAGGCACTTACCGCCGTACAACCCGCCAACGCCCTCCTCGTTCACGATTCTCTTCAAGCTCGAAATCATGCCCTCCTGGTTGCCCTTACCGCTAGCGACGTGCGCCCTGGACTTCACCGTGATGTACGGGTAGGTAATGCTGGTGGCGGCCAGCTTGCCAAGCGCACCCATGAGGAAGCTGTCAGTCGCTGTGACCTTCCTTCGCTTCTCGAGCATCTGCTTCAGCTGCTCGAAGACGGTGTACTGCAGGATTGGGTTGATGACTAGCACCAACGCTGGTAGCACACCTGCGAAGAGGCGCGTGAAGCCTTCCTCTCGGATAATCTTCATGAAGGTCGCGATGGTGCCTGGTGCCCGCGACTTCTGCTGCTTGACAGCTTCGTCACCCTCCGCCGTTGGTAGGGCTGGATCGTTAGACTCCTCTTTCCGGGCAGTCATTCTGGTGTTGACAACCCAGATGGGGTTCGTGATGAGCACAGTAGCGCTTCCAGCCAAGGCACCTGCGGCCATGGACTCAAGGGTGCTAAGGCGCGTCTTGTTCGTGGTTCGCTGGAAAAAGTCGCGTGAAAACTCGTACCCTGCATAGTGTCAGTATGGAGTGCCGTAGATTCGCGCTGTGTTACTGTGACCGTACAGTAATAGTATACGAAGTTCGTCACCGTAATGCCGAAGAGGGCACTTTCCATGCCCGCGTACAAGCCAACAATGCCTTCGCGATCGATGATACGCTTGGCAGCATCGAGTGTGCCAGTCTTGGCCTTCTTCTTCTCTACTTGCGCTCGCGTTGAAAGCGTGATCAATGGGTATCTGCATCGCTCAGTCTCTTCCCTCGTCTATTCTCGGGTGGGAGCTCATACGTTAAGGCCATTGACAGTAGCCCGCCTCCTGCACCTGCCAGAGCATGCGCAACATTGTCGCTTTGCTGAGACGCCGCCGGAGAGCCAGACGGGGCATTCTGTGCCTGAGCTTGGGGCTGGGTGGTAGAAGGGAGGGGGTTCGATGGAGTCGGTGCTCCTACTCCTGCGCGGTCGGACATGGTGGATTAAGTGAAGGTACGTTTAAAGAATCGACTGATGAGAGACAAGAGATGGTGCGAACGATGAACAGGAATCAAAGATCACAAACTGCGAAGCAAAACTACGGTCACTCACATGTCCCGTAGAGTAGCGATTGCTTGTGACAGCCGATGCCTCGGTCTGGATTGAAGTTAGAGGGGATGATGATGATGGTCACGTGTCAGTGTGCACTAGGACGAGACGGGACGCGAATCTCGCCGTGTTCACCCGCTCTTTAACCTCACTTTCTTCCTCAATTAACTGCCTTTTTGGACACGATTGGGTATTAAACGACTCCGAGCCTTACCACCACATCGACTACATTCTACCGACACCACTCTAAACGGCGCGATGCCATCTTGAGTGCTGGGCTGGGCCCAAGCAGCCTCTGCTACAGTTCCCTTCAGCTCAGCTGATGGACCTACAGCAGAAGACATATCCGTAATGTATAGACAACAAGATGCCAGCGCTGGCGCTGGGCAACACAACTTCCTTTCAGCCAGCACACCATCTTCATCTTTCTCGCAAACCCAATTTCCCTCGCCGCTATTCGCCCTTGATCCGAGTCTGCACAGTAGCCCTCAGCTTTTGCATCCTTCGGTCCAGCATGGCATCCCAAGGCAGCAGACACCGGACCGTAGGGCCTCGAACGAGTCCCAAGGCTCAATGCAGCCACCTGCCAGCATCTCGCCACGCATGAACAGGAGTACTCCCGTCTCAACGTTGCCTGGCTCTCACACGCCGCAGGACAGGTCTTTACCACCCCGGGAAGTCAGAGCAGAGACGTTGACAGATGCTTACGTCGCATTCATACTCTACTGTAACCCACACTTTTCGCTGAACGTGGACACAGACACCCTGCGAACGTCTTTCAACAGCCCACCGAAAAGCGACAACAAGGAGTTCGAAACCTACACCCTTTTCGAGTTGATCCAGAAGCTCGACAAAAAGCACATCAAGACATGGGGCCAGCTTGCGTTAGACCTCGGTGTCGAAGCGCCGGACGTCAATAAGGGCCAAAGTGTGCAGAAGGTCCAGCAGTACACTGTCAGGCTGAAGCGATGGATGCGGGCCATGCATATCGATGCCTTCTTTGAGTACTTACTCGGCAAGCAGCATACCTTCTTCACTGAGGTGCCGGATCCGAGCGATCCATTCCCGGCAGGTGGTCGAGATGGCGTGTCGGCGGAAGAGGACCTAGCCATCAGAGCACTTGATCCGGCGTTTCGACCGAAGCGCGGCAGGAGACGCAACTCCCAGGCAGAGCAGGACGAGGAGGCCAGCAAGCAGCCAAGGCTCGAAGGTGGACAGTTGGACAGTATGCCAATGTCAGCTTACCCGCAGAGCGCACACCCAGATGCGTACAACGATCCGTGGGCCATGGCATCGGCAGTGACCCCACAGACATATGCACCATGGGCGACTAGGCCGGGGATGCCGCAGTCAGCGATATCAACAACTGCGCCCACTCATCTGCGATGGCAGCTTCACGGCAGCACGCAGAATGTGAGTACACCGCATCCGATGACTGCGCAGCCAACGTCAATGGCTGCCCACATCGATGCTGCTTTCGAGAATGAGCCAAAGTCAGCTGTGACGCCTGCGAGAAAGCGACGGAAACACGGCCCTGCTGTATCAAGTGCTTGGCCGTCAGCAAATGGACCAGGAGCAAAGCCACGCGGACGTCCTCCTGCTAGCCGGAACGTGCAAGATGGGCCTTTCACTATCTTTCCCGTGGATCCTACGAACGACAGGACACTTGCCGCGAAACCTCCAGCGCCTGATCCAGGATCTGCCCCTGCAAGCGGTGCGACAATGGTGACGCCGACCCCTCCTGTGTCACGCCCATTGCCTACTTCGAGGCTGAGCGATGGCCCTGGCAGACCAGGCAGGCTTTCGCTGCAAGTACCAAACATCCCAGGAGGCCCTGTACGGCTTGCAACGCCGCCACCACAAGTACTCGTGAATGGCGAGACGAACGATAGTGATAGCAGAAGCGGTACGCATACGCCAGTAGTGGAGCAAGGCGGGCACTTTGCAAGTAGTGGAATAGCTCCCCGACAGAGAGTCATTGCGAACATGCAGACTGAGGATCGAGAAACGCCAGGGTTTGCCTTCGAAGTGCTGAAGAGAGCATTGGCAAGCGACCTTCTCCGCGCCACCCTCGTCGGACGAAGGATGCGCTTGAGCACTGATGGAGCTAAGCGTCTTGCAGATGCGGTGTTGCAACGCTTAGGCGTTCCTCGAGCAGACACCAATGAATCTCGTGACGACATTGCTCGTTTGACCGCTGCGTCATGGCTTGGCTTGGGCGAGCAGCTTAATGTGCCGCTCGGTCCAGCTACCAGCCAGGGCAAGCGGATCACTGTGACTCGCTTTCGAATGGATGCAGAAGGCTACGAGGAGATCATCTCTGCCCAGGAAGATCCTGGCGGAGACATTAGGGAGGTGTATGATCTGTCTTGGACAGTAAGTATGGCTGGTTGTAACGGTGTGTTCGAGCTGAAAGGCCTGATGCTGAGCAACCCCATTCCGTTCGACGAAGATAGCCATGATGTATTGTTGCAGAAGTGCATGGCGGCCGTCAAGGACATTGGCTCGGACGATGCCAGGAGGAGGCAGGCTCTGCAGGATGCTGCAGCAATTAGTGGAGGCCATTCAAGGATGCCGGATGATGGCATCGATTGGAAGCAGAAGTATCTCGCCATGGAGTTCGGAGCAAGAATGGCAATGGGCGAGATGACGAAGCTGAAGAGCGAACTCACTCAGAAGCTTATCGACGTGCTGCTTTGAGCGATCTAGGGGTGTATTTGGAGTAGGGTAGTGATATATCGCAGGATACCCAATGTTGCACGCACTCTGCGACGCGAAATGTATAAACGCGAGAGCTTCGCGTTTCGGCGTTACGAAAGTCCGCGCCGATGTGAGATCCTTCCAACTTCTTCCACTTCAGACTGAAGAGTAAACAGAAGCAACGCATCTTCTTCCATCGCAAACTTCGTCACAGCTTGCAGAGTCGCAATACTTCAACATCGTCCCTGGCTCTTCGAGGTGCTATGGCTACGTCGACCGCCTGCCCGCTGCTCAGACTACCTCAAGAGCTCCGGGATGGCATCTATGACTTCGCGCTAAATACGGAAGATGGCAACAGCGATGATCTGAGTCAACGTCGCTCTGCGGGGTGGACTCTCAAGCTCGGAGGACCCGCTCAGATTGCTACATACTTCAGCTTGATCTCCTGCTGCCGTCAGCTCCAAAGCGAGGTGACTTCTTTCCTGAAGGAGTCACGCCAGGATCATGGTCTGGCGAAGCTCGAGTTGCACGCCGCTTATCCGGACATCAAGACAGCATGGACTTTCGTTCAGAAGCCGCCCACACAGCTCACGGAGCTGGACATCACCATCGAAGTGAACAACATGTTCGATCCTCGCCTTGACTACCTCGAGTTCGAGGACGTCCTCTTCCGGCCTTTGTTCGACGTCCTGAATCGGTTCATCCACTTCGGACCTCATCTCGCTAGGAGCCGACCATTGTCGAAGCCACTGGAGCTCGAGACTGTCCGCATCACAGTGAGCTCTGCAACACCATTCGAAGACATGACGTACGTCTTTGCCAGCCCTGCAGTGACGATGTACATGATGTTCGGCCGCTGCAAGGCTCTGTTGAAGAGGCTGGCGCACTCTGATATGCTTTCGGGGTCCATCGGCGCGCTGGAGACACGCTTGGAGGGAGACGAGGGCGAGGACTGGGAGCGTATACCGGTCAGCGCTAATTTGTGGGATGAAGAAGCAGCAGAAGATCGTGACTTCTTCAAGCAGACCTACTTCCGATGGGGTCCGGACTAGGATTAAGCGCGGCGTTGCACTGCGTGTATGGGACGGAAACGGTCGGCGTTCCGATAGCTTCGAAGCAGACTGTCATGGGCGTCGGTCTTGCCATTTTGATGCTTGGAAGGGCGGAAGTGGGCAGGGCAACAGGCATCATTCGCGTAGTGGTGAGAGAGGCGAAGAACACGACAGGCAAAAGTCTACCATGGATCCTTGAATGTTGCCATATTTGCGGTACATGAACTACTATAGCCTCCCTCTATGCAACATCAAACGGTAGCAAGGAGGCAGTGTCCCAAAGGGTCCAGATCGATAAGATAGGCGGTCGAGTCCGTCGTGCATTCCGCATTCGTCCGGCCTTATGGCTCGGCACTAGCCGTCGGGTGGTGCGGGAGCACTAGGCTCATTCTCTTTTGTTTTGTCTGAACTGCGCTACCTGAACAATTACAAAACATTCCAGACCCGCCCGCAAAGAATAGCCGACCTTAGCAATGACGACTCAAAATGCTTCCAGGCTGCTCAGTCTTCCACAAGAGCTCCGGGACAACATCTACGAGTTTGCCGCCATCAATGAGGGCTCTGTGCGTCTCAGCAACGGCAGCACCAGCTACATCTCGAAGTCATCCCTGATCCTCGTCTCCAAACAAGTCCAGACCGAGTACCTTAAAGCCCTCCTCAACACCTCGCTATCATCGGATAATAAGCTTCAGCTTCGCGCCACAGTCGTCAACTTCAACTTTGCGCAGGTGATCGAGTTTACGACCATCTCGCTCACTTCGCCGCAGCGCAGCGCACTCCGCAAGAACCGCAAGAACCGCAAGATGCTCATCACCCTCACCTTCTGGAAGTCCATCGGCATAGCAGACCCGATGAACGACAAACTTCAGGACTGGCTCGGCCACTGCAGAGTCGTTGTCGTTGGTGCAGCGTACAAGGTCGACGAGAACTTTTCCTACCGCGTCGGCCCAAGCAAAGAGTTCATCGAGCTGCTGATGAAAGATCAGTACATCGGAGTGGAGGCGAGACTTCTGGGCAGAGGTCTGGAATCTTGGCGGGCGAACGAGCTGCTTCACTTTCAGCAAGAGATGACGCGGCTGTGGGCGGATCAGGGAGACTTTTTCAAATGGCCTTAGGGCAGCGCAGGAGTCCACAGCAACGATTACGGCACGACGAAGGCGATGCATGCAAGGCGGGGGTATGGAAGGAGCGGATGTGAGGGGTGAGATCAAGACTGCACTACGTAGCTGCGAATTGCAGAGCGTGTGTGTACCAAGTCAACAGTTATCTATCAATCTGCAACGTCTGTCTTTGCTCGGCCTACTGTTACATGCTTGTTATTGAGAGGCTCCTGGTCAATCCAGCCGAATCACAGCGTCTTGTACCTTGAAGGTCCCGTTCCAATGCCTTTCTCCTCGCACCGCCGCTCGCTCCTGGCCCCTAGGTCGGTTGTTTCGACTCGGTGGCCTGAAGCGCAATCTCCCATTCACTTGAAGCCGTCGGAAGTTTCCCTAGCGGCCTGAGGTGCGCAGAGATGTTCAAACGACATATTCCCTATTCTCTGCATCCGAAATTCGATTGACTTCCTGTTCGAACATATCTTACAGCACACTGTCCCGAAAACTGGACCTTCAGGCTTCACCACTGTTAACCTCCACAGGTATCGCCGTATAGAAATCCTCTTCCAACAACTCAATGCAACGCCTTCCAACCAAGTTGCAACTACAGAAGATGTCGAGATTTCTCAACCTGCCAACTGAGCTTCGCAACATCGTCCACGGGTATGTGGCTATTGGAGAAGGAACGCTCCGCCCCAAGGCTACACCATCCGGTGAAAGTCTGCACCTCATCTCAAAATCTCCAATCCTCTTGGTTTGCAAGCAAGCGCACGACGAGTACGTATACTGGTGGTAGAACCCTTCAAGGCCTTCTGAGACGTCTGCTAACACTTGCGACCATCGCTTCTAGGTATCAGCAAGATCTCCAGGACACCGCCTTGAACCAAAACAACGATCTTCGCATCGAGATCGCCATTACCAATTGGGACTTTACAAGCCTTATCACCTTCACGACCTCCACTCAGCCAGCTCAACGGAAAGCCCGGGGAGGAGGTCGGAAGCTTTGCATCACACTCATCTTCACCGACCCACCGACGGTCGACATGCGCGAGAGAGAGGTCGAGACTTGGGTTCAGCATTGTGCGAGCTTCGACATCGGCGGGCAGTATCAGGTCGACGATGCCGCCTCGGGTCCAGGGCTAGTCGGGGGTGGGTTGTTCGTTGCTAGGCTTGCGCGGACGAGGTTGAAAAGAGCAGGAGAGGCAAGCAGCCTACAGGAGGCGATGCTGGAATGGGTATGGCAGAGATTTGAGACAGAGAGTGAGCGATTGGCTAGGGCAAATCTGGTGCTCGTCGCTCTGACAAGGGGACAGTTGCTCTAGGGGCCACAAGACTGATAGGTATCGAGAAGGGACGGTCATCTCGGATGATCGCAGAGGACGAGATGTAAGCGGAGGGGTAGTCGGGAGCTGTGGAAGAGCGATGTTGTATATAAAGCGCTTCGGATCGTTCTGCGCAAAGCCTGTAGGTGTGCAGCCTGCAAAGATTGCATAAGATGCTTTTCTGGCATATTTGCCCTTGCCAAAGCGGAAATGGCAGCATCCATACCACCATGCTGTAATTTGCGTTTACTCCCTCTCTGCATCACCTATCCATTCCTGTACCCACACGACTATACTGTGTACTCTCACCTCACTCGCACCTGTGCCCTGCCTCTACCTAAAACAAAACCATCTAAGAAGCCACGGGTATAAGAGTCAGCGGATGTCTCACAAAGCCTGGAGTGCTTTCAGATGTCGGAACCGGCATTTCGGGGTTCTACCCGTCGATTACGTACCTCGCAATGCGTCTGAGCCGGCTTCGACGTCGCACCGGTGGATTGTTGATAAGCTGGCGCAAGCCTTCGATTTATTGATTGACTCGATCAGAAATCCAACGCAGGAATGCCGTGTACAGTTGCATCGCTTCTCTGCCGCTGGCACGGTGAAAGCTATCGGGGATGCCAAGGAAGATCACCTGGTAGTCCGCGCGGCCGGATGTGTCATCTTCGACCCGATACTCTGCTCCCACGCCTGAGGTTGCGCAGGTCGCTAGCCATGCCGGCACCTTGTCGTCGAAGGCGTTTTGTAGATTGATCTGCCTGTGCAGCTTGACGATGATGTGCAGTTTGCGTTTGTCGAGTGCACTCCGTTTGGCGGAGCTGAGGGACTCCAGAAAGGCTATGACAGGAGTGAAGTCGAAGTCCTTTACGGCCGCTTTAATTACGATCTCGTTGTCGGCGCTTGTTGCTGCGTTCGTCAAGCTCTTGACGTATTCGTCACTCAGTTGCTTGCATGTGAGGATGAGAGGCGAGTTGGAGTTGAGGTAGCGCTTCGTGTTGCCAGTCTCGGCGACGTCTTTTTTCAGGCTCAGCTGCTTTTCCTCGATAGCGACATCTTCGTAAATGTTGTCTCGGAGCTCTTGGGGAATGGTCAAAAGACGTGCCATCTTGCGGTGATATTCGAAGTGGTTGTTGTTGCTGTAGTAATGATCGTGTTGGTTGCCGCAAAGTGTCATAGGAGGTTTGGGTGGAGCAACAGAGATGTTGCAGAAGCTTGAGGGCGAGGGAAGAATCACATGTCAGACACTGCATTCGTTTGCGCTCTCGGGGGTTTCCGTAACGGCCTAGCGACAGTACCGGCCTTCGTATGTCCGAGCTGCCCTCATCGTTCACTTCTCATCAACCATCATCCTTCATCACACCTTGCACAGCCCTTCAGGACCTTACAGCTTGCGACATTGAAACCACATCTTCAGTATCAGCTCTTCGAGTCCATATCATCCCGCAGTCAACATGGCCGGCCTCTTTACTATCCCACGTGAGCTCCACGATGACATCTACGAGTACGTCGCGATCGACGAAGGCAAGCTACTCGTCAAACAAACAGCCGGCCAAGTCAAGGACCTGCGATATTTCAGCTCCGTTCGCTAGTTCTCCTCGCCTCGAAACAGCTCAGCACAGAATACCTCGAGCGCTTGCCTGTCATCGCTTTCAGTAAGACCAACTCGCTCCTTATCCAGTGCAAGGTTATCGATCTCAACTTCACGGCCGTCATGACCTTCATCGACTCTCTCCTAGCAGCCCAGCGTATCAACTTGGTAGAAAGCAAACACACCATCGTCAACCTCGTCATCACTCCGCTACCCGCGTCGAATTGTTTCGGAGTCCAACAAATACGCTATTGCCGTGGCTACGATACAGCTGCACAGAGCTAAGGATGCTTCCAAGCTACTGGATTGACGACGCATTCGACAAGAAGAGGATTGAGCGAGTGACACCGCTTCTTGACGTGGGTCCTAGTGTGGTCGAGCTTGATGATACTGATGCTGGTCTCGAGATACAGAGGCTTCATGGTGCGCTGCAGGGATATTTCGCTAGGCACCCAAATGTGAATGCACGCTTGAGCTTGTTCGACTGTGGTGAAGCTCTATGGTGGAAACAGCGGTTCGGAGCATAGTCGAGGTTGGCGAGCAGGGTGAGCATCCTGTGCATCTCGCATATAGGTACCATGGCCAATTCGCAGGGCGGGAGGGCAATAAACGCTTCTTTCGGGGGTAGGGGTGCGAGTGGAGCCATTTGAGGAACGGAGTGGGTGACGGTTAGAGACAGCAAGTCTAAGAGCTTTCCCGGAGGAAAACGTCCGTGTGCATTCAGAGCATCGATGCTCGAAAGATTAGCCCCTAACTTGCTTATACCATCCCATCCATTCCAATTTCTCTTCTTCGCTATGTAGCATCGTCATTTTCGTGCACTGCTCTCTAGCCTGCATTCACTTCGCGACGCCGGGAGCTGCCGTGATTCGCCGGACAAAGGCCGAAGGCAACCGAGTCGCGGTTACAGTCTCTACTCGTGCCACGTTCTTTTCCCCTTTCACAATCCCATCACCCACTTCTAAAGTCCATCATCAACTTCACGCCCGCGTGCAAAAACGCCCCAACCCCACAACTAGACAAGACCACAGACCACGATATCTCACAACTCAACACCAACATCAACGACGACCATGCCTCACCTCCTGACCATCCCCCGCGAGCTCCGTAACAGCATCTACGAGTATGCCGCCCTCGACGAAGAGAAGTTGGGCGTAATGCGCGACATCACCGCCGACAACACCGACCACTACTTCACGTCGAAGTGCCCCATCATCCTCGTGTGCAAGCAGCTCAATGTGTATGTATACCGCCGTCCCAGGCATCCAGAATTCCAAAAACTTGTTGAGGTGGCTGCTGACTACCTATCGCTTGTAGCGAGTATCTCGAGAACCTGACCGCCACCGCTGTAAGCGACAACCCACTCTTCTTCGAGGCGACAGTCACGGACTTCGACACTACGATGACGACCATCTTTATCGACTCCCTTACTCCACCGCAACGCGAAGCGATGACTGCGAAAGGCAAGCTCCTCGTCAAAGTCGTCTTCACTAAGCCAAACAAGCTCGAGGACTTGCAGGACGTGGTCGAGACGTGGTTCGCCTCCTGCGAGACTACCAGCGTGAGCGCGAGGTACGAGGTGGACGATGCGGCTTCCGGACCAGGGTTGAATGAGTATAACACTCGCAGGTCTGTGCGTGGTGAGAGGCTCGGCGGCATGGGCTTCGATGCCGGGGAGGAGGGCGGGCGGGTGAGGGTGGCGCTGGAGGCATGGTACGACGAGAGGCTTAGGGGTGCTAACAGGCGCTCGAATCAGCGTCGCCTCCAGACTCGAAGGCGGCCAATAGTGGAGGACAGTAGCAGCGACTAGTGCTGATCAGCGGATCTCCGAAGCAACAAGGCTCATATGAGCAGCGCCATTCGCCTCCAGTACGCTCATGATAGAGAAGGGACAGTGGCGCGGCGTAACGGGTGGCATTGGGATTTATTCGAGAGCGTTGGGCGAGCGAGTTCATCGGAAATGCTAAAGGTGTGGCTTGCTGCCCGCGTTTTAGGGCGAGAGAGTTTAGCGTTGCTGCGTTCCTCTGCCTCATGCAAAAGATACCCGAGCAATGGGAAAAGAGCTCTTCATGGACTTCGGGAAAGGCGGAGGCAATGCGATTGTAGGCTTGCTGTGATCTAGGCATTGGGTTGGCAGCCCAGAACCACCATTTCATGCAATTGAACTCCTTTTCGCGGTTGTCTGTGATTCTTCTGATTGGCGGGCTCCCCACCTTCTGTCGAGATTCACGTGCCATCTCGTATTTTCGTTCCTTCCGTTTACGATATCGGGAGCCTCCGCAGTGGGCCGCTCGCTTCCTTTGTTTTTTGAGCTGCTGATCGATTCTTATACATCCCTAGCCTAAGCAACAACGACAACTTCCTTCTTCGAGACACACGAGCACCGCCTACGAGCAGTCGAGTACCCTCAACGACAACACGCTCCATCTAACACACCACGGACTCCTACTACTATGCCGAGCCTCTTGACAATCCCGCGCGAGCTCCGCGACAACATCTTCGAGTTCGTCGCACTCGAGGAGGGCACTCTCAACATTAAGCGAAGCTTCGCTGCGGGTACTCGAACAACCTTTGCGTCCAAATCCTCGCTCATCCTTGTAAACAAACAAGTCCACGACGAGTACCTCGACATCCTCCTCTCGACGGCCCTTGGCCGCAATACCACTATGCGTATCGAGGCGACCGTTACGGACTTCGACTTTACCGCGGTCACCGCATTCATCGACTCCCTCACTACCACCCAACGCAGCGCCATTGCCTCCACTTCCACCGTCCCCGACTACGACTTTACCTCCGTCACCGCATTTAAAGACACCCTTCCACGCCGCGCCGTTGCCTCCACTTCGACCAAACCCTACCTCACCCTCATCACGACATCAGACCTAGGCGAGCTTCTCAAGGCCCTCAAACTCACATCTACGAAGTCTCCGTTCCAGAGTACGACCACTATTGGCCGATCTTGAGCTACCTCTGGAACACCGTCGGGGCGACTGAGGATGAGACATGGCGGGTTTACCACGCTGTACTGGGTGCATAGAAGGTGGGAAGCGGGTTACTCACGGCAGTTCCCCATCGCACGGTTCCGGATAACGCGTGTTGAGTAGTGGCTTGGCATTCGAGATGAGGCTGGGGGAGAGCTTGTTCATGGTGCGGGCCTTGTGGACGAAGGAGCTGCTTATGTCCACTCAGGCGGCGGAGGCGGTATAGTCATTGAGTTGTGTGTAGCCTGTAGTGTCGCCGCAGGTGCAAAGAACACATCTGCTGCCGCATCGCCCGTTGCTGCCTCCAGCTCGTTAAGCAGTTGTTGACATATTGGATCTCTTTAATTCTGCCCGATCTGCTCTCGTGAATAGTCTCACAGCCACCCGAATGCATATACTCATCTCGTCCAACTCAGCTGATTCTCTCCACTGCGTGCCTCCCACGCTACACTCCCTCCACTTTTCATGTGAATTCCCGCGCCGGCCCGCCGTTCTCTACATCTTCCCTTGCTCCCTTGACTCTTCGTGGTTCTTCCTCGAGATGTATAAATGTTGCCTTAGTTCACACCCTCATCGCTCAACACAAACACCGTCTACGAGCACCACTATACTCTTCGAATAATCCCACAGCATACACCTCAAGCACTTGCCACGATGGCGCGCCCCAGCCTCTTGACCATCCCACGCGAGCTTCGAGACAACATCTACAAGTTCGTCGCGATCGATGAGGGTACAATCCACATCAAGTCGACATCTCAAAGCCGCGGGCGCTACATCTCGAAGTCCCGTCTCATGCTCGCCAACAAACAGATCCACTACGAATACGTCGACGTTCTGCTATCTACGGCCATCGCCAGCGACAACATGCTCTTGCTCGAGGCCACCGTCACCGACTTCAACTTCGCCGCCACCACTACCGTCCTCGAATCCCTTACTTCTACTCAACGCAGCCTACTCGCCAACAACCGCAAATTGCACGTCTCCCTCATATTCACCGAGCCACAGAAACTGGGCGGGATCTTGGGCAAAATGGAAGAGTGGGTCGTCCAATACTGTGAAGCCTCAGGGATGACGGCAGTACACTCAGTCGACGACAAGGCATCCGGGCAGGGAAAGACTGGCGTGCGCTTCGGTAGCGAGATGCGGAGCTCTTATCGCGAGGATAACAGCGTGGGAGGCGACATCTGTAGGGCTGTAGTTGCATGGAGCGGAAAGCGGGTTAGAGAGGATTTTCAGTTGCAGTTGAGGGAGCTTATGGCGCGTGGACGCGCTGCGATCAGTACGTTGGAGCGTGACCAGGAGGAAGATGGTTGAGTGCTTGCTATGAGGCGAGCGGGCGCGAGCAAGCACGGCGGAAGAGGGTAGGGCTGCAAGGGGTGCACCGCGGCGCGCCGCAGGCCGAGGGAGCTCGAGGAAGGCGTTGCTTGCGTGGTGAGGTTCCGCAAGGGCTAGAGAGCAAAACGTTCGTAGTTTGATCCAAAAGGCATCATCTCATCAAACTCAATTGCTCCTCTCCCCTACCATTTGACCTTTCCGCTACCGCTCCTTCCGCTTGCGATGTCGGGGACTACCGTAGCGGCCCGCTGCCTACGCCATCTTCCTTCGTCACCTGAACCCCTCAAGCATTTGCCGAGTCTTGCACACCCTTACCGCCAATGACTCAAGAACCGCCTGTGAGCACCGTCTACCACAGTACTCTCGAACCAACACACTCATCACCACGATGCCGCAACTCCTGACCATCCCGCGGGAGCTGCGCAACAACATCTACGAGTTTGTTGCAATTGGCGAAGGCAAGGTGCATGTGAAAACGACCACTGCTGCCGGCGCTGCCGGCGCTACCGCTGTCGGGAGCAGCGAGCGCTACACCTCAAAGTCGACTCTTATGCACACCTGCAAGCAGCTCAATGCGTACGTATTTTAGGGTGCCGCAGCCACACTAAACTCCTAAAGGATTCTTGGGACACCTGCTAATCCTTACATCTCTGCCTGTAGTGAGTACCTCGAGGCACTGCTTGCCACGGCGTTGAACGGAAACAACCCGCTTATGTTTGAGGCTATCGTTATCGACTTCGATTTTGCCGTCGTTAAGAGCTTCACCGAAGCGGTTACTACCAAACAGCGCAGCCTACTGGCCAGCAACCGCAAGCTACACATCTCGCTGATCCTCACCAACGCGTGTGCCCCGCTATTGCTCGCCAGTAATATGCACGCCTAGGTCAAGTACTGCGACGATGCGGGGATCCATGCCAAGTACACCGTCGACGATGAAGCGTCCGCGAAGGGCGTAATCCAGGATTGCTTCACGAACCAGCTGCCGCAGGAGTACTACGCCAATGGGAGAGTGTGCGACCTCTATAGGGTTGTGGGCGAGTGGGTGGCAGAGCGGGAGAGCCGTCGTCGCGATGATGCACTCACGGCGCTTCTTGCGTCGATTTCGACGGATGCTCGTAAGGTGAGATGAGCTTGGAGTTGGTAGACGGAGGTCCCGGTGCGTGTAATATGGCGGCATCAAGCAGCAGAGAGCAGGCAGGCAAGGGGTTGATGTTTTGCGGCACATCTCGGCTGGAGAAGTCAAGGTCGGATCACCTGACGGGCGCTATAGGCGCCTGAGCCGTGTATCTTTTGCGGGGATGGGTTGCGAGCGTGGAATGGGTGCTTAAGCAGGCATCGGCATCGACACCCAGTCGTGGGAGGTCAAGCTAATGCGGCATGCACTTTTGCATGGTTCGGAGAAGGCACCGAGACTGGCGATGGAGCACAGAGAGAGGTGCACCGTGGTGACATCTGCAAGCGACAGGGATTGAGGCGGTCAGGCCATGCCTGTCCAGAACAGGCGTATCTTTATCTCATCCAACTCAACTTCTCTCCTCCACCCTCCGCCTCATCATTGCCCTGCCTCCCTGCCCCCGAATCCACAGCAGCACCCCCACTCCTCTCCCAGGGCTTCCTCCTCTTCTCTGCTTGGGTCTGGGAAGCCTGCCCCTCCAAAATCGTATCAGGAATATCTTTAATCCCAGGAATCGGCTTCCCTTCAGCAATCATATCGCAGATCTCGGCGAAACTCGCTGGCTTGGGGGCACCTGCCATGCCACCGTCTCCACTGTTGCCTCCTCCGTAGCCCTCTTCCCCAAGTCCCTCACCTTCTACATCGTGCGTTCCATTGCCATTGACAGCGTCCGAGCCGCCCGTCTCCACCCACCGTTTATAGCCGTCAAAGTCGACTTGGGCGCCTACTTTGCGGGCGTAGTAGTAGCACTTCGCTCGCAATGTCAAGTGTTCAACTTGCGCGGGATCTTGTACGGAGCCTAAGATGGCTTGAAGACCACCTTGGAACTCTTCATCTTCGTCCCAAGGGTACGCGTCTAGTTGATGGAAGAGGTAGTTGGGGGTGGAGAGAGAGTTGGGTTCGGTTGCGAGGGCCATTGTGACCTATACGAGTTTGATACAGCCTTTCGTAGGCTTTCCTGCAACCTCGCCGAGTCTGTCAATTAATACTAGCTCATTGAGACGGTAGCTCGCAAGGGATACGTGGAGTGAGGTTCAATGGCCCGCCAACCTGAGGCCGCTATGCTTTTGCGTGCCTCTTGGCAATCTGGCCGCAGCTCCATTCGCGTTTCGCAGCGGCTGGGAAGCTGCCTTTTACTTTCGCTTACATCACTACAACCTTCCTCCTCCATTCTCCCATCCCTCTCACTCTCATACACCTCCTCTTACTTCTTACCACCACATCGATACCGTCAACATGGCGGAATACATCGGCTCCCGCATCTCCCTCATCTCCAAATCCGACATCAAATACATCGGCACCCTCCACGAAATCAACAGCGAAAACCACACCGTCGCGCTCGAAAGCGTCTCCTCCTACGGCACTGAGGGGCGCAAACAGAACCCGGCAGAAGAGATTCCGGGGTCAGATCAGGTGTATGAGTATATTGTTTTTCGGGGGAGTGATGTCAAGGAGTTGACGATAGTTGCGCCGCCGGGAGGAGCAGAGGAGAATAAGAGGCCGGCTGTGCCTGATGATCCTGCTATTCTTGGGGTGAGTAATCTACCTTTCTTATTTGGGGTGTGAGTGTGAGTGGTGAGCTGTTATGATGAAGTATCTTTGGATGAAAAACACTATTAACCGCTGAGAGCGCAAAACCGTGCGGATAATTTCCATGTTGCCTTCCTTCTGATCAGACAGCAAATGAGCGAGATATATACAGTGGCATGATGTTGGCAGAGACAGATGCTGATGAGTACTACGAACAGTCCGCACGACCAGCACCTCCTCCCCAACAACAGCAACAACAACCTCCACCTCAGCAGCAGAACCAGCAATTCCGCGGCCCTCCTCCTCCTTACCCACAACAGCAACAACAGTTCGGCGCCTACCCTCCAGGCCCACCACCAAACCAGTTTCAAGGCCAGCCTCGCTTCCAAGGTCCTGGCGGGCCTCATGGCTTCCCTGGCAGTCCAGGTGCGGTGCCAGGCTATGGAGGTATGGGCTACGGTCCACCTCCACCAGGATATGGCCCACCAGGCGGCTTTGGCCCTCCACCAGGCCAGTTCCAAGGCCCACCGCCTCCAGGCCACTTCCCTCCGCCTAACCAGCAGATGCCGATTGGCCCGCCTGGTCAGCAGCAGAGAGGTCCACAGCAAATGCAAGGACAGCAGATGCAAGGTCCACCACAGCAACAACAAGGCCCGATAGGTAGTAATAGAGGTACTCCGCAACCGGGCCAGCAACAGCAACAGCAGCAACCGCCTAAGCCGCAGATGCCGCCTATGCCACAACAGCAGAAGCCTGTTGAGATGTCTAGCACTCCCGGTCCATCTTCTACTACTGCCTCTACTCCCGCCGGACCACCACCGCCGAATGACACGAAGCCATCCACGACTGCTGCGACTGCACCTTCAGCTGCGACGCAAGCACAGCAACAACCTCAGGCTAATGCCGCAGCGAAACGCGCAAACAACCGCGTAGCAGTACCTCTTCCCTCTCCAGGTGTTCTGGCTGCAAAGCCACCGCAGAAAACCGTACAACCTCCGGCGCCGGCAGCACAGCCGCCAACAGTACAAGATGCGACTCAAGCGGCTACTGCTGCTGTCGCGGCTGCTATGGCCAAGCTGGGACAGGGCAACAATAACAACGCGAGACAAGCTGGTGCGCAACAGCAGACAGACGGAGCAGCGGTGGATAACTTGACACAAAAGGTGAACCAGATGCGTGTCCAAGACGGTCAACAGCGCGGTCGCGGCAGAGGCAGAGGTGGACAGCGCGGTGGAAGACGAGACAGCCAACCGCGTCCACCGCAAAAGGGCGTAGAAGTGCCGAAGGAAGACTACGACTTCGAGTCCGCGAACGCGAAGTTCAACAAAGAAGACCTTGTCAAACAAACTATTGCTTCCGACAGCCCGGTCGCTAGCCCAGCACCGCAAGCCGACGCAATGGCGACGAATGGCCACACGGACGGCGCGAATGAGGATATAGTCATCCCGCCAGCGCCGAAGGAGAAGACTTACGATAAGAAGAGTAGTTTCTTCGACGATATCTCCTCCGACTTGAAGGATCGCGTTGAGCAGGCTCAGGGGACCGGACACTACGTGGACGGCCGTGCTATGAGACGGGAAGAACGCAGTAGGAATATGGAGACTTTCGGCCAAGGATCAGTAGATGGTGGAAACTTCAGAGGCGGTTTTCGGGGTCGAGGTAGAGGCCGCGGCGGCTTCGGTGGACGTGGTGGTGGGAGGGGCTACGCTCCGAGAGGCGGTATGGAAGGCAGAGGCGGTCTGAGAGGGAGGGGCAGAGGTGGTATGGAAGCTGCGCCTGTTTAGGAAGCGGGTGTGGATCGTCAGGGACAACCTCGGAATGGGCCGTATAGGCCAGTGCGTCAGTATAAGCCGGACATGCCGGAGTGGTTTTAGGGGAGTTGGAAGGGGGCGTGGAATCAGGGAGCGTACGATGAATCGGTCATTGCTACGCTGGGTAGGTATGAGATGATGCTACTTGCTTTTGCAAGAGGACAGGATGAGATGACCACGGGAAGAGAGAGGGGGGTGTGTACAGTATGTAGTAAAAGCATGAAGCATGAGTTGAGGCGCCTGTGAGCGCTCAGCCATACCTCCATTCCGGATCTCATCCCTCAACATGAAATTGGGAGGCTAGGAGCACAATGCTGACTGGTTTGCCAACAGGATACGCTAATGGATGCCTCCGCAGGTGTGCATGAGGGACTGACTGTGCGACCTTGGCTGTGCGTTATTGCCCACCTTCACGATCGTACTCCATGGACTCAGCACACGTCTACAGCTATCGTACAGTATGCGATGGCGTACAGAAGATGATCTCGTTGTCTGGATGCACCCCGGCAAGCCGGGCCGCGACGAATGACTGCTGTCCATGAGCATAGCCCCATTGACTCAGAGCTGGCTATTTTGACTGCGGCACAGTCGAGTATTCATTTACCCTTTCGCTTTTCCCTAATCCTCTCCTGCTTTTCTTTTTGACTTTGACAAGAATTTCTCCCACAGGATATCGTGGATGGTCGTTGGACTGACTCACTCATCTGCCTACATGGCCTCAGTACTGATGGTTGACTTCGGAGACGACGTTGAGGATGTGTTCCAGGACGTGACCGCGCCAGGAATTGCGGTTGTTGGCCGTGCAGCTGAGCAGGCTCTCACGAGATCTCAATCGGATGGTAGACGGCAGACGAGCTTCCTTGGTCTCCCCGGGGAGCTGAGAAATGTCATATACGCACTTGCTCTCCGCCGACCTGGACTAATTAAGTTCGGCTTCAGGTACTCCATCGAGGCGAACGCCCAATCAGCGCAAGCCGGAAATACCAAGCCAGCATACCACGGAATCTACCAATCTCTCTATGCGTCAGAGATCGAGAGCGTACAGCGGATGCGCTACTATGAGAAGCTGCCTGCACTAGCGAACGTGAGTCCGCTACTCAGACGGGAGGCTCTGGAGGTGCATTACGCAGAGAATAGCTTCCGTCTGCCTCTACGTAATACCTTGGACCGTTAGCTTTGTACGCAATGGATCCGTGACAGAACCTCGCTGCTCAAAGGAGTGAAGCACATAAGACTCCAGCTTCCGCGGATAATCTGGCTCCATCTCCTCCCAGAGGCTAAAACGCACTCGTTGGATGGACATACCCGCGAGACTATGGTGGACATCAAGGGCGATCTAGGCGCCTGCGATCAGAACGAATGCGGCCACTTCGAGGTTCGGTTACAGAGGCGGCTTGAGAAGTATGGTCGACATTCTCATCCTGAGTTCGCAGCCGCGAGGGTGGTAGATGCTGGAGAAGTTATGGCGAGGTTACTCGAGATCTGTGAGGGTCAGGAGTGGTTGCAGCAGGAAGGGTGGCAGGGGTCAGGACATATAAGAGTTATCCCTGGAAAGGAACGGGTTCGTGGGACTTGCGGAAGGGAGACGTTATTCAGGGACATGGATTGGGAGTGTAGACTCGCTTCTTGCACGGTCTGCCGTAGTGACGAATAAGGTTCGGGTTGTACCATGGTGCTGGGACGGATTGTTGAAACACAAGAATGGACTTGCCTCAGAGAGTCAGTATAATTCAAGACTATCGCCTTTCAGCTGGCAGCTGGTAGCAATCTTCATACAACCATGTCCGACTCTACAGCAGCAACGTATACACCGCCAGCCCGACTTGGCTTTAACCGCACGGCCAGCTTCCTCGATCTACCGGGCGAATTGCGAGACCTGATCTATGAGCACCACCTCGAGCGAGACCGTCCCTTCAAGATGATCTACCGGCGGCACCGTAATGGAGGGCAGTGGCACAATGTATCGGCCGAGGCGCATCTTGCTATCTACCGAGCACTACCGCTTCTTCGGCATGAGATCATGTCCGCGTTCTACCGTGTGAATGTACTGCAGCTGGACCTCCGCTCCGGCATGTCGCCACAGCTTTTCGAGTGGATGCGGCGGAGCGAGAACCTTTATGGGACTATAAGAAGGCTGAGGACTCTGCACTTTTACAGGAAAGAAGGGGCGTTTGGCGATACGATCACGACTATACTAATGGATAAGGATGAAGGTTTCCATGTTCGGTCTGACTACGAGGACCATGCGTTCGAATGCAAGTGCAGCTTCTTTGACGTGGCTACGCTGAGGGCAGCGCAGGGTCGTTCTAAGGCGGAGCGAATGGAGTGGAAGAAAGTTCCGTGTCCGGAAGATGCAGGACCTGTCCTTCGTTTCGTTTGGGATATGCGGTACCTGAGGGACCAAGAAGTCCACTGCGATAGTTGCCATTACACCCCACGGGGAAGGAGACGGTGATGGTAGTCTTGACCCGAGATCAGAGTCGGGAGACATGTTACGAGTAGGTGAAGCGAGGAGACGAAGTATGCGGAGGTAGCTTTACGGGAAGCCTCGAACCGTTACCGCCATGTTGGTTCACGGTGCCTAATATGATTCCACGTTCGGTAGAGCTACAGGTGAGCCAGGCGAAAGCTCTGATTCAGAAATTGACGTCTCGAAGCATCAAATTAGCTTGCCGGCTACGTACCTCTTTGTCCCAGACGTAGTACGACCAGTACAACGGAGATGTCGGACACCATGACTGCCAGCTACATTCCGCCGACTCGGCTAGGCCGCCACCAGACCGCAAGCTTTCTCGACCTTCCGGTAGAGATTCGAGAAATGACATACCCGACTGCGTTGAAAGTAGACAAACTCATCAACATCCGCTTCCGCAGCTACTGCGATTCCGGCCAACACCGGACCAAGATCCACCATCCGGAGAATTCCCTTCCCATCATTAGAGCTCTCCCGCTATTGCGTGAGGAGATGGTGCCTATGTTCTACAGCCTCAACGAGTTCCGGTTTGACATACGTCAACAGCGCGGCTACAAACCTTTCAACAGCGCGGCTACAAACCTTACAACACATACTGCTGGAATGGGCAAGAGGCTTTCCGGACCTGGTACTTACAGCGCGGTCCGCTGTTGCGGCACCTGCGGAGACTACGGGTAATCTACCAAGTCCGAGACATCATCTCAAACGTCACTGAGCTCAGTCTGACTGCAGGCGGGAAGCTCGCTGTCCGATCAGAGTATGAGATATATCGCGATGAGTGCGCGTGTCCACTTTACGACGTTATAGCTGGGCGGGAGCACTGGGCGTCCTATTATGAGTGGCTTGGCCTCGCAGACAAGAGGTTTGAGCCGAAAGGAGTCGGTGGACCCATTGTGGAGTTCGTCATGAAGCTTTTATGGCTGTACTACGAAGTGGACTGCGGTGGTAGTGTATGCAGCAATAAAACCTGCAAGTGGGCAAGAAGAAGAGGGTACCAGGAGTGGATGGCCGTGTTGGTATCACGACCAGTGATCGCAAACGGGCATACAAAGTCCGGGATACCGGGATACTCGGGAGTGATCATGGTAACAAAGTTTGATGCCATCGATGGAACATGAATACGAAGACTCGTCGTGATGGGCATTGTTCAACAAACACACTCGATCAGTACTTCTTAGGTTACCGGCCGTTCTCCGGATCATCACGAGATGAGCTCGGACAAGGTCACTGGAAGTACTTCCCTGGAAGCCAAGGAGACCGTACACCGCAGAGAGCAAGCGCCAGGCCTGTCCAGGGACAACACTCATTCTCGACAACATAGACAGCACTGCGCTCTCACCCTCAACCAGTAGCTCATCGTAAGCGGATGTCGCAGGAAGTCTGCGGAGAACGAACGTTGGAAGTCAGCGTCCAATCTACCTAGGTACGTCGCCGAGCGGACGCAATGTTAGTCGGTGGCTCGCTATTCTCTCCATCTTGGGACGATCTGAAGCTATTGTAAGCCGACCCCTGTCATTGATGGCAAGCTTCAACAGCGGAGATACTAGAAGGCAAATGCAGTCTTGTTAAGCAGTCTGAAAGTTTGGTGACCCCTACGTCAGGGTTTACAGCTAGCTACAGGCAGGTAAAGAAATCGAGTATCTGAATCCGCCTCTCGCGAGTGCATCTAAAACAGTAACGCCCGCCCTACCCTCATCTGTGCCCTCGCCTTGATTCAGGTCCTCGCACTACCCATCCAACAGTACGACCATCTCTCCGCGGTGTGATAGCCTGATATCCTTGTATATCTGACCAATAGACCCACGCAGAGCTCCAACCATAAACCTTCCGCTCGGGTGTGCATCTGGCGTGAGCGGCGTGTAGTCGAGCGGTCCTCCTAATGAGGTAACAGTGGCACGAAAGCGTATGCCGACCGTGTACCTGTAGTGGTGGATGGTGTATTCGTAGCAGCGGTAGATGGCGCATCCGCCATAACCTCATCTTCATCCTCCACCTTAATCCTCACCTCCCCGTTCAACACCTCGTCAACAATATGACCCAGCCCCCACTTGCGCATCTCGTTTGCAGTGTACCTCATGTACGGCTTCCACTGAAGCTCTCCCATACGGAACGCCGTGAAGAGCGCCGGCTCTGCTCCCGGTTCTGGCTTGATGCGCACCGCATCGTACCCAGCTTGCCCTGCAGCCCTTCTCGCAGCCGCCATCTCCTTAGCCCAGCGCGCCTGATTGGCAAACATAGTCTCCAGGAGTGCGTCCTCCTCCGGATCCCAGTACGTCTCGGTCACTCCTGATCCGAGGTTGAGCCCAGTGCCACCGTGGTGTAAGTAGAACGACGGATGCGGTGGAGCGAAGCGGACCCGCAGTGCGTCGCGGAGGAGCGCCCACTGCCCGGTCGCTGGCTCAGAGAGCTCGATGTTTCCCATCATGGCTGTCACTTCCGCACATTTGTCTGCCCTGGTGACCTTGTACTTGATGCGCAGGTGGCCCTTCTGCTTCTCAATCTTGTTGCCCTCCTTAAGCCAGGCGAGATAACCTGTCGGGTTCTTGCTGATGTCCTTGGTGAAGATGAGGTTGACGGCATAGTGTTGGCCACCGAGGTTCGCGAGCTGGAAGGCGTCGAAGCCTTGAGGGACGTGGAATTGCCGGAGTGACCTCTTCACAGTACGACCGGCAGGAAGATTGCGCTCCCGCTGCCAGAGAAGCTCGAAGGCCTTTTTGAAGTTTGCGAAGCCGTAGTTCACGATGTTGACTTCGATGATGTCCGTGGTTGTGGTGAGCTGGTCGATGATATAGTCGCGATACTCGTTCACGATAGCACGGGTGCTCATCGCCATGAAGCGGCCAATGAAGCGGCTGGAGATGCATTGCCCTTTGATGGTCTTTGACGTGATGATGATTCGATCGCGAGGAAGCACCATCTCGTAGATCGTGTTGCGCAGCTCTCCCGGAAGATTCTCAAAGCTCGACATGGTGCAAAACGTTTGTGTGCAGAAGGATGATGTTGGGTCCCGTATGATGACGATGTGTGTGGATGATGTCTGAAAGTGGTGGGATGTTGAAAGATGCTACAAAGTGTCTTTTAAGTAGCAACGTGTAAGTTGTGAAGGTGTTTCTAGGAGATCGTCGGAAGTGGAATCTTAGCATCTCGGACAAATTTAGGGTCTTGGCGGGTCGAGCAACGAGTGAATGACAGTTTCTTCTGGTGTTCAAAGCGCCAAGATGCCCGCTCTTTCGGATGTCTAGCTTAACACTTTTTCAACGCCGGTGTCGTCTGACACTGTAGTTTTTCATGTCCCGAAGCTTATCAGGCGGTAAGGGACCAAGACCCCCTGGCGCTAAGAACCTGGACGTTGCCGGGTCGATAAAGCATACATAGCCTTCACATGCCTGAGAAAGATGGATGTGAAAGTTAGTGAACGTTTCGGATGACCTGCATAAGATCCATCGGTATACGTACCATGCACATCCAAGCCTCGTTATTGTCCATATTAAGACCGCCGGTATTGCTGTCTTGACCACAACGACAAGCCCTCCAGGTCCCATTAGCCCGGCGCCTATTCTTGTCGGCTTGTTTGGCTCTGACTGTGGTACCGAGAGTATTAGGTCCGCTGTTGATATTATTCGTATCGCGGAGCCAATGATCGTTCCTGTCTCTTGCCTGTTCAAGCGCTTGCCACTTTGCGCGACGGTGTTGAGCGCACATCGGATCCCCAAACGCAGCGCCGGCTTTAGGAATGCCCAGATCATGGCGGCATCGACAGGATATGAACGGCCACTGCTCCCACTCATTAGCATTCGCCGGGTAAATCCACGGCATGACCACTCCACTCCAGTGCCAAACCTCGCTGATAACCCTTCGTTCGCAATCATCGCACAGTCGAGTAAGCCAACCTGACCAAGGCGGGTCGAGGGGGCCAGTCTTTGGAGGGATGGCTGTTGTGAATGGAGGAGATATGGCACTCAACCTAGGCTGATTGGCCCGTGGAGGTGGTGCTGGTATCGGTACAGGCAATGGGTTCAGCCCTGGAGGCACCCAAAACGGAGTGAAGTCCCTCCCATGCGACACTCGACGCAAGTTGCTGACCGGATACTGGTTTCCAGTTACGCTGGGATTTGTCGCTGCTGTTGGCGCCATGGAGAAAATATCTAGTAGTAACTCCCGTCGTGTTTCAAGCTCGCAGTTGTCGCACACCTGGAAGTTGGCGCGGTTCGGTCCAGTATGATGCCGTAGGCTGCACCGGTTTCGTATAGCGCTACATGGCAGAGCGCCAGGGCCATGATTCGCACGGTCGTCGCAAGCAGCAGCCATGGTAAGATCGACACTTTGACGAGAGAGCCTGTTGGCGTCACCGTCGCGGGAAAAAGTCCGGTCTTCCCGAAAGCCATTGTCAGGGTATACCTGATTTACGTGCCGCATGCGGACATGACCATCTTTGTCCAACCCAGAGAACAATCGAGGGTCTCGTTTCCCTTTGTCACATTGTGCAACAGAGTCCGACGGTCTATGCTACCATTACCAAGGGTATGGCAGATATGCTATGGATACCGATCGCCGCAAGAGAGCTTGTACATTGGCGGACTTGCTGGAGAACTGCTGTCAACTTTATTCCATAGTCAACTAAGCGACCACAAGATGACGAAAGATGCTACTCCACTTGCATGATCACTCGCTTATTGAACCAATCTGACGCATTGCAAAGCTACTTACTTGTATGCGTCCTCGGCAGTATAGCAAGCAGCAGCTCTCAATATCGCCTCGTCTCCAATGCGTCTCAAACAGTAACGCATACTCTCGCCTCATCTATGGCCTCGCCTTGATCCATATCCTCGCACAACCTGATGGACTGTATGCCTATCCCGTTGCGACTCTCGTTGTGCGCCGTGATAACCTAATGCCCCCGTGTCTCTGATCAGTAGACCGATGCGAAGCTCTGACCGTACAACCTGCGCTCCGATATGCATGTGATGTGGGTGCCATTAGTCAAGCGGTTCTGCCTAATAAGGAAGTAGCGGTTTGAAGACGTGTGCTGGTCGCTCACGCACAGGAGCCGTCTGCGGTGGTGGGGCACAGTTTTGGGTGGGTTTGCCTGCGGGCACGGCAGTCGAATCCACCCAATCCATACCCTCGCTGCGCTGCGCCGTCTCCGGTGGTGGCTGAGTCCAGGACGTGGGCGGACGCTGCATATCTTCCCTTGGCTCTTGCTTGATGTATGTAGAACCCCCGTTTGCTGGACTATCGATCAACTCCTGGTGCATGCCACCCATCTCGAAGTCTTGGCTCTCATCGGGCGCCTCAACCACTTCACGCTTGATCTTGAGGGCGTCGGCCGGCGCATCACCCCATAATGCCACATCCTCCAAACCTCCATCCACCGAAGTCCAGCCCGCGTTGAGGTCCAGCCTGCCATCCTTGAGATGGGTGTTGACAGGCCCCGCGAAGTACCTTTGAAGTGCTTGGCGGATGAACATCATCTGCCCCGTCGACTCCTCCTTGGGATCGAACTGGCTGATCAAGGCCGACAACCCATCGCTCTCTTTAGCCTGCGCGACTTTGTACAGAACGCGCAGGTGTCCAGCCGCACGCTCAATTCTCTTGGTCTTGCCGATCCACTTGAGCAGACCATGCTCGTCGCCCTTGAATTCGGAGTTGAAGACGAGGCACACCTTGAAGTGGGGACCCTGAACGTGGTCAAGAGTGACTGGCACGCTGGCTTTGGGCACACCGTTTTTGTTGACGTGGAAGCGAGCAAGCGTGCCGGCGCCGTACTGTTTCTGCATCCACTCCAGGAAACGCATGAGTGGGCGAAAGTCGTAATTCACGACGTCGACCACGATGATGTTCGCAGAGAGCAGGATTTGCTCATGATAATCCTCGTACTTCGGCTTGCGGAGAGTGGCTGTAGCGCGAGTTGTGTACAGTTTGCCTCTAAACTTCGTGGAGGTGACGACAATGGTGTCGGAGCCACTGACAAGATCGTAGATGGTGTCACGCAATTCGTTTGGTAGATCGTCAAACACCGCCAGCTGACCCGTGCTGTGGAGTGGCATGTTTGGATGTAGGACGAGGACGTGAGAGAGGTGGGGCTGCAGATGTTGTTGACGGTGGGACTGCGAAGAGGGACTGCGAAGAGGTCGAGTACAGCTTGTTCTTATCGTACGGTCCTTTTCGAGAGAAGTCCAAGGCAGTGTGCTTTGATGATGTAGCGAGCAGCTTTGCGGACGTCTTATCAACTATGGAAAATCTTTTGATTGTTTGGCGTGAAGTGACGGCAAAAGTGTTTCGCGACTGCGCTCGGAGCAGGTGGGGCACTACGTGAATGGCCGAGCATTTACCGGCTTGGCAAAGTGAAGGTGAAATTGAATTCACAAAAACGTGTTTCTTCGCGCGGGAAGCTCTATCGCGGCCGCAACCTATCCTAGTTAGTCACAGGCCGACGTAATTGGATCGTCTGCGCTGTCCGCGGAATTCGCAGCGATCTGGGCGCCCCGCCCTGCGCAGCGAGAGCCAGATGGTGCCTTGACACAGGGGGAGCTCCCGGGGGCGGCGCCGTTCGAGGGTTAACAACGCTGACATATCCTTCGCAGGCCCTAAAAGCAATGTGTGTAAGGTTAGTAGCTGGTCCAGAACTTCACAAGGATAACATCTGTTGATTTGCTTACATGCACATATACGCTTCGGGCGCAGGGGGCTGGACCTGGACGCCGCCGACGATAGCGATACCTGGAACATCAGCACCACAACGGCAGGCACGGTAAGTCCCATTACGCATGCGCTGTTTCTGACGGTATTTGCTCGCCCAGACAGTCACGAAACCGATGCCTCGGACCCTCTTCCGGTCCACATCGCGCAGCCACCTATCATTGAGATCTCTTGTCCTCTCGAGTCTGTTCCACAGTTGGAGGGCATGAACGTAGCATCGATGCTCTGGAGTCCCCGCAGCTATGGTCAAGCTCACGTTTGGTCGCATCTGGCCGAGTTTGAAGCGACATTCGCAGGAGCTAAAAGGGTACGTCTCCCAAGTCCTGAATGCCGGGTCAGCAGCAAGGTTTGGTGGCACTCCCGAGCTGTGAAACACCTCAGTCTGGATATTCCGCTCGCAATCGTTGCAGACTCGGGTCAGAAAACCAGGCCAAGGCGGGTCTGGCCGGCGTGGAAGTTTGGTTGTTCCAGCGACAGGTCCTCTCCGGCTCAACGGTGTCAGGGCGGGTGGCGAAAGCTCATTCGGCGCTACAGGGTTGAGAGAACCGGCGTGGACCTGTAGATCGGACAGACGATCGGTATTGTTGCAGGGATAGTCGTGTGAGGATGGAGTGGTTCCAGGCATGGTGACTTGCGGCGAGACATACAGGCCTGGCACGGCAGCTCCAGGCGGATGGATGTTGTTACCCGGCCCGCCCAAGCATAGTAAGTGCTGCGTGTGATGTAAGCAGGCTTGACATATCGACGACAGACCCGGAGGGCAATCGACGCAATTGTAAGGATAAGGCGCAGCCGAACATCCGGGGAAGCCCACAACGGCTGGTACCAGCGGCGCCGCCATCAGAGTGGTGGCTGTAGGCCCCATATGATTTGGGCCGTCGTGACAAGGCATCGTAGGCGAAGGCTTTGGTTCTCTCCACGAGTGCGACAGAACTTCACCTGTGGCGAGGACGTCTCATGCGGACTCTGGGGTCCCATGGTTGAAAAGCATTGCCTTGCTACCGCATCCGGAGAGCCCAGCCTTTCATCCCTTTGTGCTTTGTTCGACGGTGAGCAATGCCGAGAACTGACCGCCAGTCCAACAAAGCCCGTCAATGGACAAGCAGAATCCAGGCGGAGACACCATAGGAGACCTGTTCGATGGATAAGGGGCCAGGGCAGTCGCCATATCGTGGCTTCAGACATTGTAAGCGTGGTCGAGGAATACCTGTAAGCCAGCACCGCGTGGCGTGTATCTTCGCGTCAGGACCACTGGGATTGTAGTACTCGTATCTCCTGCTGCGTCAATCACTTGTTGTCGATACATAGACACTCTGTACCCTGCCGGCTCATTGTAATCAGTGTAATGCATTGCAAAGCTACTTACGTGTATGCAAGGTCGGCAGCATAGCAGGGATCAGCTCTTACTATGAACCACCGTGTCCGCGGACCCTGCCCTGGTGTTCCGGGATATCGAAAGCCATACCGTTGGATGCGGCCATACCATCAACCTCTTTGTCCCATTGTCTCCCAATGTTGGACCAAGCCCAGATCTCCCCTCATTGCCCAAACAAACCCGGATTGGTATACGAACTAGTAGCGACCTTTGGATTAGTATGTAACCAATGTCAATAGTCATATGGAAGCTGGCACAGTGAAGGACGTCGCTCGCGTGCTCAAGCATTGATGTCAATCTATCAGTTTGATGTATTGGGAACCTACTCACTTGTTTGCAGGCACAGCAGTACCGCAAGCAGCAGCTCTAGCTTTGCAGTGCCGGTGCTGCCAAAGCATCACCCAATCCACAGTCTGTTTAAGTCACGCTTCGCGCATCTGCCATCCCTAATCACTGCCTAGTGAGCATCCCTCATGCTTTCGTCTTTGACCTCTTCACCCTTCACAGCGCCACTTTCTTCGTCATCTTCATCTTCATCTTCATCGTCGTTCTCATCCCCCTCATCCTCCTCATCGTCGTCGTCGTCCTCACTCTCACTCTCACTCTCAGTATCGCCCATCCCCTCAATATCACTATCTCCATTCTCCCAATACGCGTTCAGCTCTCGGATAGCCTCAGGTGTCGGGGTCCGAATACCATAGCGGATGTTATACTCGTCCACGATATGCTGCATTCCTTCTGCAATCATCTCCTCCTCCGTGATACCTCCAAATGGGAACCACTGCATCTCTCGCCGGCGGATTCGCTCCAGCAGAGCGTCATGCTGTTGAGTAGCTGGCGGCACATATCCTGGCTGATGCTCCTTGGTTGGCAGTGGGATATCAGCGGCGTCTTCAGAGCCCGTGGTTTTTCCATCCACAGCGGCTTCCGCGCCATCCTGCTCCACATCGCCTTTCTCCGCATTCTGATCGGCCTCAGGAGCGGCGGGAGGGGCATACGCTTCCGGTGGCTGCACTGCTGGAGGCGTAGTCGGCGACGGAACTGATGAAGAGTCTTTGATCGAAGCCGGTGGAGCTGCCTGAGCAGCTTGCGCCCTCTCTTCCGCAGGCGGAGGTTGAGCGGCCATGGTCTCGTGAATTGCGTGGGTGTGTTTAGGCGGTGATGCCGTGCCGATAGCAACGCTCTCGTAGTGGTAGCGAGCAGGCAATCCGAGAGTCGGTGCGATGTTATTCGTACTAGGATCAGTTTGCTACCTTTCCGACGGGCAAACAGATGGTAAAAGATTGCGGACGAATCTTCCTGCTAGTGTCTTGGCGCTCGCAAATCAGAAAAGGAACACTCAGTCCTCCGATTCGAATCTCCACTCACGCAACGACATGCCGTCACGACATATCGAGCAATTTGACCAGCTACACCTGCACGCCAATCCTTGTAGAAATGCGGTAGGGCTCGAGCTCCTCCATGAGGCCAGCAAGGCCGGCGGGGACCGGAGCCTCAAGCAGGAGCAAGTCCAGGGTATGGTTGAGGCAATTGTGGCATACGGTCCATACATGGTTCGTGTGTCCATCGCTCTCGCAGCGGTCAGTCTGACCCCAGGGAGCGCATGCACCCACGGCTGGCACGACATCCGCTGCGTGCAGTGCTCCGGGTGCGACGCCACCATGGGCTATGGCGACCCTGTTGCTCCGATCATTCCGGCATTGATCTGCTATTGGCGTTGGCGGCAGGGCAAAGCCACGGTGTCTATTGACTATGCTCTGGTAGGCTGGGCGAAGCGATGTGCTCACAGCTTCGAGGTGACAAGCGATCCGTTGATCGCTGACAGAATGCCGCTGTAGCAGTGACAACGAGATTACCGGATCCGGGCATGTCTTGGTCTGCTTTGTCCCATTGTGGTCCCGCCATCGAGAGGCAGACTCGAGCGATCAGATCATCGCCCAAATAGTCCCCCAAACCTCCCACCACCACCTCCACTGCCGTGCCGTGCAGCCTCTGTCTCAATCCACTTAGTCAAGAACGCTTTATTCTTCAGATCCTCCAGCCTGCTGACCTTCGTCTCAATCTGCGGCTCCTGCCTATCGAAAGCCAGCAGTGTAGGTATACTGTTGATGCCATATCTCAACGGTAGCCCGCCAATGCCGCCCAAATCGGGGGAGTCCATCTCCACTTCGACGTAGGACACTCCGCCCTGAGCCTCCCCTACTCCTTCCTTCTCGATCAGGTTCTTGAGTAGGGGAGAGACTGTCTTGCAGCTCGCGCACCAATTCGTCGTCCATAAGGTGATCAAGGGTACGCGGGTGCTGGCTGACATCAGAGTGAGGGTTTCGAGGTCCTCCTCGCGTCTGATGGTGTTTGGGTAGATGCGGTTCTTTAGCAACGATTGTGAGGTTGAGAAGGTACGGTTGGCGATTCGGGGAGACCTGTAGCTTGCTCGGAATGCGCATGACGCGCCGAACGTCCTTGTTGTACGCTCAAGCATGGCTGCTGGTAGCTATGCCTTTGTAAGCGGTGTGTTGTCAACAGAGTGAAGTTTGGAGGTCGTCGCCAAATGCGGAATGCGGCCAAGAGCATGGCGGACGGAAGATGCCGCTTCCCATCTGGACTTCACGAACGCTTCTCTCCTCTTCACACGGGAGGCCACCATACATAAGGCACTGTAATCAGACTCATGGCACTCTCAGCGGATAGTAACCGTTCAACACTCTGCTCACATTCGCGATGAGATCTCGCGGTACGGGACCTACTGCTCGTCCCAAATCCTGTTACAGTGGCAATGGACCTTTATGGGACACAAGATATACCCTTTATGACAATAGCACCTCCCAGGCAGCGGTACACAGGTTTTTGTATCCCGTGCCGGTGACTAAACCACCTAGTAGTCTCGCTGATGATCGTACGAGACTCACTGATGGCACGCAATGCAGCAAAGCGAACGTGATGACGACGAACCTCCATGGCAGTCTGGCATGGCCTGACTCGGACGCACGGTACTGCATGTGGCAGGGGGATTTCCGGCATTTGGACAATGGCCTTGCCACTTACTCCGAGGGCGCTCGTCTGCGAGGTAAGAAGTCCGGATCCGGCGCCTGTCCTTGTTCCAACAATGGACTTCTGCATGGCAATGGGCAAGACGCGACGCCCGGCGGCTGCTGCGCGGACGTTTTCCTGCTCTTTTGATCGCGCTCCATCAGGACCACAACTGGCAAATCAAGTCATGCCGTATACGTTTGAAGCACCTCCCCCGGTCCCAGGCACCGCGCCTCCACCTGCCAGTGACTGCCCCGATAGGCAGATTCATGGCACGCGCCGCGGGGGCGCCGGCATCCTCGGTACCAATACTTGGGACTACACCAACCCTTGCTCATCAGGTATCAATTTTACGCCCATACCGCCCGTCAATTTTGCTCCCATACCGCCCGGGATCCCAACGCCTGTTTGGTTTGGCCGTTGGATGTGCCCAGCACATGGAGCTATGGGCCTAACCGCACATGCTGCACCCCATATGACCTGCAGATACTGCCTGGAAAACATCCAGGCGCAGCCATGGATGGTGCTGGCCAAAGCCCGTATGAACAAACCGCCACCGGTCATTGAGACACCTGCCTCGCGTAACTTCTGGACCCGGATGTGCAACGATTGCGAGGTCGCAGAGCAATTGCTATTCAACATCCGTAGTGCTCCTCCCGCGGTCGCTGGCCCACCGATTGTGCCAACGTTGCCACAGCAGAACGCCATGGTAGCTTACCCCCGGAATACATGCACGTGTCTTCCGCTACTCACGGATCGTCCTTTCTGCATGGATCACCGCGGAACACGTTGGCGGACCCGCATGCGCGCACGCCCTCAGCCGCCTAACCCGTGGAACCTCGTGGCGATTCGTGACAGAAACCGAGCTTGGCTGGAACGGTTCAAACTAAATCCTGCCAATAATGTGGATTCGACTGCGTCTGACGACTCGGTTTACAATCGCAAGAGGTTGCAGAAGTGGCGGGCTTGTAGGTGCGGACGAGAAGTCGTTGACCACGCCGCCATACGCTACTTACAGTGCATGGCTTGTGAAGGCATATGGCAACAGGTGCCAATCGTTTTACCACCTGGATATCTGATACAGCGTCAGCAGGGAACCAACAGCGCTAATCACGGTGGGGTCTACGCATTAAATCGTGGGCAGTCCGCGGTTCAATGTTAAACGACAAGACACCCGGGACGCACGAGGAAGAGCACTCGCCTTACATCTCCCTTTGACGGCGGTGTTGAAGCTCTGGGATCGCCTGGGAACCACCTCACAGAGAAATAACTTCCTAGGGAAGGTTCAGCGGGTCCTTCAGACAAGCTCGCACCCTTCAAGCAGTCGTACAGGGCGCTCGCCGACCAAGAGTGCCTCACCCGGCGACTTGGAGATGGGAAATGGAGGCGTTGGATGTCAAGACCTCTTGACCGTGGAGTTGAATACCTAGCAAGATGGTCAGGGTTATGACTAGGTCGTTAGCTTTGATGTTGTCCTTTTCCAGCAACATTTGAACGTCTGGCTGCCAAGACTCAATCTTTCACATGTGAAGGTAAATTTTTCCGCGCTAAGCCTACCACGTCCTTCACACGCGGACTCAACACTTTTCATCAAGTTGTTCATTGTTTATTGACATTCTCGTTCGATCGTCTACTCACCTGCATACCATCGCCACATACACCAGCACCAAGCATAGTCCGATCACTGAGATTCGCAATGGATCTCCAAGACTTTCGCCTCTTCGACCTCCCGGTCGAGGTCCGAGAAATCATCTTCGATTACCTCCTCGCGGACGAGAACCCGGTCGCGCTCTTCAACCATGTCCTCTTCGACGCTGTCCCCGAGGGCGCAAAGAGCACCCGCAGAGGCACCCACAATAAGAAACTCCGATGCATGCCATCCCGCTCCATCTACAAGAACATCTGCCGCCAGTGGCGTTCGGAGTACTATGAAGTGCTTTGGCGCCGCACCTTCGCTCTAGCGTGCCGACAAGTCAAGATCCGCATCGTGGACTTCAACTTCGACATCGCGGTGGACAGCTTCCTCAGTAAGCTTATCAACTACGGCTACACCGGAACGGCAGAGCGAAGACCACGCATGTGACTGTCTACTTTGACTTCACATCCCATTTTGCGGAGCACTTCATCGACCTCAATCGGGTTGGTGTTCCTACTCGAGTTCATCCGGAGGGGTACGATACGAGTTTCGGCCGCTGGCTGAAGCTGCGCGATGCGGCGGAGACGCTGAACAGGCGTCTGCCGATCACCTATCGAGTCCGCCAAGTCACTGAGCCGAATCAAGAGCCTGTTCAGCGTTTCCTCAACCAATATTCCATGGCTGTCTACCATGGGCGGCAGAGTGCGGAGTTGAACGATATCGTAGGCGTGTACGCTCCGTGGTATGCCGCCGATGTGACGCCACAGGATGTTCAGAATCCGCAGAAAACTGAGCCTCAAGCCGAGTACACTGACGATGAGGAAGAAGGAGGTGTGGGCCGAGGGAGTGGGAATGGGACTGGAAGGAGCGGAAGGGAAGAGGAAGAGACCGATAGTAGTAGCGGTGACGACGACAGCGATGACGGTAGTGCAGATGAGGGTCCGGCGACCGCATTCGAGGACTGGGACTTCGAGCAAGACGAGCCTGCGGAGGATCCGGCGGATGAGGACTACGCTGAAGAGGTCGTGCGTGAGCACGGGATAGAGGAATTGCTGCCACCATCCGCTGCACGTCGCGAGGACGACGATCCTTACTGGGACGAGGAAGTCGAGGATGATCCGATGGATGTCGATTACGACATTGCACAGGCAGGTGATGATGATGAGGAGGAGGGCAACATGTCTATTGATGGGCAGAGTGTTGCGGATGAGTGGCTTTCAGACGGTTAGGATGGGTTGTGTTGATATACTGAAGGCATGGCGAGAGGAGAATGAGATGAGGGACATCGTGGGAGAAGACTAGTATTGACAGCCTGCCGAGAAACGCTATCGTCTATGCTGGATGCTGCGTTCGTCGCAGGAATGCCACCGCCTGTGTGGCATCTAGCGACCTGCGCGGTACATCAGTCTCAATCGTCCTTCCGGGGATAATGGATCAACATCTTACTACTGCACCCAGCACTCCCTTCTCATTGCTCTCCTTCTTCATAGTCTTAGTCTCACCTCTAGCGGTCTACACAGCATATCAGTCTCAATCTAACTTTCCGGGGATGATAGCATAGAACTCACTACTGCACCCAACACGTCTCCCTCTCCTCCTCAACCTTCCGAACATCATAGAACGCCGCCACAACCTCCCATGCCTCCCACTTCCCCTTCCCCAACATCCTCAACGCCGCCTCCCAGTTCTCCGCATCGAGCGGGACCCCCTTACACATCTCCCGCGAACCGGCCTTCACAATAGCCTCCGAGCGCCACAACTTCCTGATATCCACCTGTCCATCTCCCTGTCCCTGTCCATGCTGCCGCTGCCCCACCTGCAGTCGCTCGCCGCGGCGCGCACGCAAATACTTAGTATCACTGTACTCACTTACCTCGTTGAAAACTTTCACAGCCATTCCATCAACGCAGCCCATGGCGAACACGTAGCTGCTGTTGGCCGGGAGGCTGAGGACCTGTTTGCGCTCGAAGCGGGCCCTCTTCGGCTTGTACAAGCTGGTTGCTGGGTCGATTTTGACCTTCTCGTAGTGGCCGATGGTGAGGACGAAGTCGATCTGTCTATGTCAGTGTATCTCAGGATCAACGAGGGGTGGAGAATGGACGCACGTTCTGCACTGGAGGTGGAAGTGGAGGCAAGGCCTTGTACGTCGAGGAGACGCTCGCCGCATTGGTGACGGTGTTTGGCTGACTGCTGTCGCTTTCAGTGCGCTTCACACGGCGGATGAAGGAGAGGTCTGATGAGATGCCTTTCCAGCCCATGTTTACTGGTGAGTAGGGTGATGTTGGTGCTGGTCGTTCAGCTGTTGGTGCTGGTGACGGCGGTAGTTCTGGCGAGTAGGGTGATGTTGGTGCTGGTCGTTCTGACGTTGGTGCTGGCGACGGTGGTAGTTGTGGTGATGGTGTTAGTTGTATGATGAAGTACCTGTCGCCCTCCATGGTGCTGTGTAGAGCGAGAAGTCAAAAGAGAGCGGAAGCTGTGCAGTGAGCTTGACCGAGCTAGTGACGCTACCGTATCATGCTGGCTGGCATGTGACGTCGAGCTCACATGAGGGCCCACTTTTAATTTCCGGTCAAGTCGAAAACAGCATCCCCAATCTGTGATTTCGTGAGAGTCAAGCTGTTGTCGTGCGCTGGGAGGGCAATACGGACTACAGTCAGGATGTGAGAGTCTTGAGATGCTGGATCTTCATTGGCAAGCATGGCGCCCGAAAATCTTGGGTCATACATGAAGAATCCGCTAGCGAGTGTCAACAAGCTCTGTCAGGAGCGTCCAGCGGCTGCAAGGCAGCTGCTGGGCACCAAGACGTCTCAGCTACTGCTCACAGCGGAAGAGAAAAGCAGCAAGCTCTGTCCTCCACAAACCTTGGTTGCCAGCCACTCCTCTCTCACCTTCCCTGACGGCGGCCTAAGCAGGACCCGTGAAGTGACGTTGAGCGCCGGCTGCGAGAGAGCTACTTGATCATTCGTCCCGATGTAAGAAACCGGAGATGCCGAATTGAGAGTGATTGCCCAAACTCGAGGAACTCGAGGACGGCGCCGCGCTGCGAGCACATCCTCAGAAAGCGATTGCGAGAGTGCCAAGGTCTCATGATCGTAGGGAGGGAGATGATCTTGGAATATTCAGGACGGTCGACTGTCGAGACCGATAGTAAAAGCGACTATACCGTTCAGCGGCTCGCCGGCGTGTGAGATCATGGAGATGCGTAGCCTCCGGCCTGCCGACCGCATCGTGAATGCCTGATCTGCTGGAAGTAGACCGATACCGTCCGCAGGTCCGGAAAGAAAGATCTCGTCGAGACGTGATCATGGCTCGAAGCTCCGGCATGACATCCCCGTACAGCCATCCCACGATGCCCACCCTATAATACATCTTCATACATCCTTCCACGTCCCAGCCTTCGCCCTATCAGGCAAACCATCTCCAATCACGGGTAGCCAACAGCTGCGCAAGCTGCTCCATCTACCCCGGCCGTCTTTCTCCACCTCAATAAGATGCAGCGTCCAGCTCCATCCTCCCTGCTGACTCGCCGATATGATGACAGACCATTTCGTGTCATGCATCTCACCCCTGAGGGCTTCGCAGTCGAATTCAAGCGCATAGCGCCACCGACACCGTTCTGTGAGGTCCAGGCCGAAGAGTGTTTTGGCTATGGTGATGATCTGGTCGACTACGGTATCGTAGTTAAGAGAGGGAGAGATGAAGACGGCGCGCTTCTGCGAGCATAGGAGGGTGAGTTGGGTGGATGTGGTGTCGAAAAGACTGAAGTGACAGGGCGAGTATAGGTTTAGGACTAGGTCCACGGCGAAGGGGTTACGGAAGTGGTTAGGTTTGGACACAGTGAGGAGATCCGTCAGGACTTTAAAGTTTGGCATCTTGCTCGGGAAGCTGGCGCTGGAGGGTGTAGTGGTGGGTGGCGTTGATCCAACCTTCGAAAATGCGGCCTTGGTTGATGAGCGCCTCAAGAAGGCGAAGCTTGACGATGCGAACGTTAGTGACGAGTTCTGAGATGCTCTGCTGCGCGTCCGAACGTCTTTGGATAGCTTCGGTGGTACTGGAGACGGGTGTCGAGGTCTCGAGGAATGGCTCTCCTGGACATTGCGCCATGGCCTTAGTAAAGAGGTACATCTTGAAATGAAACTTCTTGACTCGGTGAGGCGCAGTACCTATCGTTGATATTGTTCATAACAGTCATGCTTCATTCAGTCACTATACATCATCTCATGAGCTCGTGGCGCGCCGGCAGCTCTACATACCCGCATAGCGCGTACAGCATCTTCATTCCTGATCTCTCAGCTCTGTCGACTCTGCCGCCCTCTCCTACCAGGTAAATGTCTCCCTCTAGCACCATGTCCACCTCGCTGCATTACCGGACTGCTGCCCACAAACGAGCTCTCCAGCAACGAGCTCGACAGGTTCAAGCTCCCACGACTTCTCGGCAGCGCATCAGCAGCACCAACTTGCGCACGCATGCGCTCTTGCAGTCCCGCTGCTCCGCCACCAACAGGCGCAGCCACCCATGGACTGCTACCTTGTGCGCTCGGAGTAGGTATGAGTCGCAATGAGCGGGCAGATTGTTGCGACCTCGTGCTTCGCGTTGATCTCCGCGCAGATTGCTGAGCAAAAGAGTCCTGTAGCTCGCTCTCCGAATCACTGTCCTCGACCTCAGTATCCGTATGTTGATAGCTTCCCGCTTCAGGAACCGAGTCATCGAGGTTGCGTTCAGACATCATGCCCAAATCCTCTTCATCTTGCGCAATACCCGTGAGCTCCGCTTCCTCCATCTCAAGCGCCTGCTGCACCTCTGCACCCATATCATCCTCCTCATCCTCACTCACAGGATCCTCATGTATGTGCGTCTGACCCGGGGAAGCAGGTTCAATCTGCGTGTTGCCCTCCGCCAAGCTATCTTCGTTGAAACTCACTTCTTCCTCCTCTTCTGCCTCTTCAGCATCAGCATCAGGTATATCTTCATCGAGATCGCGTTCTTCATCCACCATCTCGCCCTCCCCACCCACCACAGCCCCCTCTGCAGCCCTAGCCTGAGCCTCCTGTAACTGCTGCTGAGCCTCCAAATCCCGCATCCCCTGTTCTTGTCTCGCCTGCTCTTCCGCTTCTAACCTCTCCACTTCCTCCTCATGCATTGCCTGTAATGTCTTGCCCACTCCCGGCGGTCTTAGCCAGAAAGCGCCGAAATTGCGGATAGCGGCTTTGCGCTGCTGGATCGCTGCTTCGTCTTGAGCGAGCAGAGCGAGGGGGGCGCGGGCGTTGTGTGCTGCTGTGACGGCATCACGGCGGTGTTGGTGTTGGCGGTGATGTGCGTGGCCTCGCTGGTCTTGCGGTGGTGGGCTGTCGGGGCGTGGGCGGAAGACGTGTGGGAGGATGGGGCCGGAGATGTCTGTTGAGGGGGGTGGGATTAGGGGTAGAGATAGCATGGCGAGAAAGCCCGTACAGATACTGCCGGCGAAGTTCAACGGATTGTGGTGTACGCAGTAGCAACGAAGAGCCAAACAATGACGATGGAGGTCAATAGACGGAACGCGGAAGGCACGCGCGACTGCCCCACTCACGCTAATCCTAATCTTAATCCTTGTACCTATATACTACTTGAACTCTTCACTTCTACCATGTATCAAATGAACACCACTACCTTACCTTTCCATCTATAACTCACTTGTGGTGCGTTGCATCATAATATGGCACTGTATTCTGTGCATTCCATGTCATGTCCAGGCCCTCCAGGGGAGCACACCTCATCACTACCCATCTTCTACACAGAACGGCCGGCTTGTGTCTCGGATGCCCCGAGCGTGAACAACCAGATCTCACAGTCTATGCGTATCTAGCTACGGGGATGTGGAGACGACCGTAACGGTCGGCCAGACCCCTCGACTCAGCAGCCCAGTGTAGAAGTCAGTTTCGTAAGGCAGGAGCTACTCTGGGTACTCGCCCACAGCACACGACCGTTTGGCTAAGACCGTCATGTCAGCATCGCGAGAGCTGTCGAACGTTCAACGGCAGACGATCTGACCTGCCAGTGACTGGCTCCGAAAAGCTCGGGCATCGAACAACGCTCGATGTATCCCGCTAGGCTCGATTTCGATCTAGATCAGGTAATGCTACTTGCATTGCTACTACTTCCTATAGCGCTACAATTCCAAACGTCCGCCCATTCGCACGATCCGACGTCCGTCAAGATATTCGCCCACCTAATCAACCCGGCCAGCCTCCACAAGGACCTTCTCCACATTCTCATGCCTGGGTGTCAGACGAATCTGAAACGGCATCGGTGACCGCCCAGACAAGCCGTCATACTCTTTGAGGTCAATTGGCTGCCCCGGGATCTCCTGCATGTTGAACATACACAGCATACGCGGAACAGTCAGCCAGATCTCGCGCTCGGCAACGATCATACCGGGACAGATGCGGCGGCTAGGGATTGTCAGTGACTCGTGCGGGCGAGTGAAGTGGGCTGCGCTCTACTTACCCGGCACCGAACATCCAATGGTCCCGCTTCTGTGGGTCGGCGACGCCTGCGCTCTGGGCGGACGTAAGAGAATCGTGGAGGTATCGGTCAGGCTTGAAGAACGTTAGTCTGCAGCTTGCAAGGCACCGGGTGATGAAAGGCTTACGTTGAACTGTAGTGGATCCGGGAATCGACCGGCTTCATGGTGCATTGTCCATGTATTCAGAACGATGATAGTGCCCTTCGGAATGAGCCTTTCCCTGTAGATGAAGTCTTCGCTGGCCACGTGCGGTGTTCCGAGCCAGAACGGATTGTGGCAACGCTCAACCTGGGCGGCAATGTCAGTCTCCGCACAACTTTGGACTCTGAATCTGACGGACCTCTTTTACGATCGCATGGCAGTATGGGAGGTTAGCCTCATCCTCTATGCCTGGCAACCGGTCCCTGCCGACCACTCGGTCCAGTTCCTCTTGTGCTCTAGCTTGGATTGCCGGATACGCTGGTATAAGTGCCGAGAACCATTGCATGATGGAAGCGGTCTGCATCAATATCGTCAGCACCATAGCATCGCCACGCCAGGTAGGCTGTTGTGTCCATCACTCACCGTCTCAACGCCCCCGATCATGAAAGGCGAAGCCAGGATCGCCGTGTCCAGGTCATCCAACTCCTCGCTCTCCTTGATGTCGATCATGGTCTTGGCCAAACACTCTTTCACGACATGGCCGGAGCTGATTCGGTCTTGGAGATCGTTGATCATGCCGCCGTACGTCTTTACTAGGCCTTGGTGAAGACGCTTAGCGCGGGAGAACAGTGGGCTTGGAAGCTTTTGCAGCAGAGGCACGAAGTCAATCAGATTGGACATGGGTCCGGTACAATTCCTTTGTCTCGCATCAGTCTTTGGCGGTCTTACAAGCAATGGTCGTGTCTGCTTACATGAACTCCCGGCTGAGCTTGAGGGCTTGACCGACAAGTGGGTCGTGGATACAGTCGGTTCGCATGCCGAAGGTGATGGTGAGCATGTTGTTTAAAGAGCATCGACCGGCATGCACCTGACGAATTTCAGCTGCGCCCATCACTGATCACAAACTACTGCCGTGGGGTGACAGCCTTACCTGCGGGTTCACCGGACGACCGTACCGGCCGGCATCGTACAATGCTCGGATCATCTCCGTCGCTTCGCGGTCGATGACATGGCTGTATCCCTGAACGGCCTTGTCGTTCAACCAAGTCGTCGCAATGCGTCGATGCTTTCGCCTACTCGCGCCGTCAGCATCTGTCGTCGTGGTCCTGTTGGCACCATAGAGGTACGGCTCGACTTACCATCTGTCATTATATGGCGTCGCGGTAATACCTCTGCCCGCAAACACTGTCTGGCTCTTGATGAACATTTCCTTCCTGGACGAGAAGACCGCACCATTGGTGACCAGCAAGTCCTTAGCTATGACTGGGTCCGAGACGAAGATGAAGAGCTGATTGCCCAGCCAGAGGGAATACAGAGGGCCGAACATCTTGCTCCAGCGGTCTAGCGTGACTTCAGGGTAGTGTGTGAGCATAGGAAAGGCGCCTTGAGAAGATCAGCTTCTGTCTTGATGATACAGGTGGTGGGCATGCCAGGACCCTACCGACGATTGGAAAGCCACGAGGCCCTTCAGGGATCTTGATGCCCGTCGATTTGCGGGAGAGGACGCCGCTGTGCTGAAGCAGGATCGTGAAGAGGCACGCTAGCACTGCGAGGGTTACGCCTACAACAGGGCTGATTGGAGACTTTAGCGTCGCAGAGTGGGCTGACGTGAACAGGCCGCCGATCTCGATATCGGACAGCGCAGAAGTCGGGAAGGCATATCCTGTGTTGTTGAAAGGGTAGGCCATGACTAACGATGACTATGGAGTCTGAAGTAGGTAGTGTTCAACAATGTGCCGAGTGAGTATCAGCAACCGAGGGTAGATGCGGCTGCCTCTTATACATTCTCCAGACCGTGGTGGCTCTGCCCTGGAGTCTCCCATGCTCCGAAGGCCACGTACAGCATCGCCGCCAGAGACGGCTGACATTGAAGGCGTCAACTTCAGCTGCGCCAACGTGAACCGTGTACGGGTACTATCAAGCTCAAAAGACGCTTCGGGTTCTGAGTACACCTGTCATTGCATTCTCACTAACAACCCTCTTGCGCTGAGGATTCACCGGTCAATGATGATAGCCAGGCAACGCTGTTATCGCAGCGCCATGGCTGGCATAGCCATCCAGCTTCACTTCAGCGTTGCGTTGAGCTGGATTGAAGCTGATTCTCTGAGTACGACGGTAGCTCCAACATGGCTTGGCCACCGGTGAGAGATTCATGCTTGAGCAAAGCCCCAAATTGCAGGCTGATACGGTTGCGTCTATAGCGCTGGCTGCTAGACCGAGCAGTAGCCAACTCCTGAATGTCCAGCGACCGACTGGTTGACATACGCGACTCTGCCGAACAGCGACGACAATCGTGGGATGTTGTAGCGATCCTCAGGACGTAGTGGCACGGGGTGTTACATAAACGTGAGTGTGAGTATCTTATGGACTCATGGGGAAAGCAGCGAAGTTGAGGATCGCCCTCCGAGCTCGTTCTGAGAAGATGGGGCATTTGCTGACCGCTTATGATGGACCGGTGAAGCAGCTGCTTTGTTCGCAAAAGCCACAACGCCATTGTCGCACCCGGTGCGACCTTCCCGGCTGCGTGGTGTCACCTGACTTCTCAGCTTCCAGCTGACGACCACAGTCATATGCGTTATGCTATCCACTTCAGCGTCGATCTCAACTACGTACCCTCTCCTCCCATCCCACTGACTCTACCCTGCTCCAGGGTTGCGATGGCGAAGATGCCCGAAGTTGCCAGGCTTTCACGCTTACCACCTTGGCTCAGTCGCTGGCTAGGCTATCGTCCGACTACTCCACCACCACCGCCAACATATGCTCTGTATCTCTGGCCCGCCGTTGGCTCTTTCTGTGGTCTCGCTCTCCTCCAGGCCGTCTTTGGACAAGCAGAGTATTTCATCGGCCGAGGGGTCCCATCAATCGTGGCTTCATTCGTTCGTGTGCTTCTTTGGTATACAGAAACAGCTTGACGCTGACATGTCTGTAGGGCGCTTCCGCGATTCTATGCTATGGCGCCATCGAAGCACCTTTCTCCCAACCTCGAGCCCTCGTCGGCGGGCACTTTATCAGTGCTTTCATCGGTATCGTCGTCGCACGTGTGTTCGAGCTGTCATCGCATGGAGACGAAGACACCCAGCCGAGCGTACCATGGATCGCAGCTTCTCTGTCAACAGCCATTGCCATCGCGGCTATGCAATTCACCAAGACGACACATCCGCCCGCAGGTATGACAGCCTTACTCCCTTGCGTCGACAAAGTCATATGCAGCTTGAAGTGGTACTTCCTTCCGGTGGTGCTACTCTCCTCACTACTGGTGCTAGTGACTGCTATGCTCTTCAACAATATCCAGCGACGCTATCCGGTCTTCTGGATTGAGCCGGAGACGCTATGGGTGTCCAGCCCTCCCGTCAAGCCCAGGAGATCGGGTTGATCTCACAAGCTTCCACTGCCATGGTGGACTCATAACCAGCAAGCACAACCGTTCTGACGAAGTCGGGCTCGAGCGAGCAGCAGATGCGCGGTGACTCGCAGGATATGATCAGCCCTGTTTGACAGCGAAATTAGCTATACAATTGTTTCAACAATGAGCCTTGGGACACAGAACCCAGCTCCGTGGTTCGGACAGCGGGAAGTCATAAATTCACCAGCCTTCCCGTCTGCACTTTACTAGAAATGCAATTCAAATCTCGCACGAGTTGAACTTTTCAACGACGACTGACTGCCTCGTACGCACAATCATAAGTAATCCACAACAGCTGAGATGGATACACCACCGCCTTACACTGGCCCAGGCGGCCGTGACGAGAAACCTACCACCAGTGCATCTGCAGGGACAGCGCACGTCGTCAATCTCATCCGCTGCAAACCTGGCCGACTTATCAGGCCTGGCTCTATCATGTCCGGTCCTCAGATCCGGAGCATCCTCGACGCCGTGAACATACGTCATGAGAATACGTACCACGAGGCAACGTATCAGATGTGGTGCCGCGTAAAGCAGAAGTACCACGTCGACTTGAATGAAGGCGGCTGGGCAGGAAATATGGCTTTGGACATCATCGAAGAACAGGGGGAATCCAGGCTGACCTTGTAGACGAGGAGAGTTGGGTTGCTGGGCGAGCTCTGCTCGAAGCCAGTCCGAACGGGACGGGACGGACGGTGAAGTTGTTGTTCCTCTTTGCGGAGAGGGCGGATGATGAGGCTTCGACTGCGGAAGAATCGGATTCGGAGCGTATTGCCCCTTGCTCTGTGCAGTAGAAGCCTGGGCTCAAGGCCTGGGCTGGAAGTATAGTATGAGGCACGGCATGCTTGTTTGATGTAAGCGGCGGCCAAGTCGACATCTCGGATGCTGTAGCAGTCTGATGAGCTATCTGGCGGTCGGCTAGAGTCAGATAAAGATTGAAGTAGCCTTGGGATCCAACGCCCAGCATACTGTACGTCCTGACGCCTGACCGAAGGCCACTTGCACGTTGGCCCGCTACCATGGCTCGCAAAGCGGGAGTTCAGAAGACTGCCATCTTATAGCCTCGGGCTGGTATGAACCGCGCGTGGTATTACAGCACCTCGATATGCTATTGCTAATGTGATCCCACCCGTGGCGTATCCGGTCAAGGCCTTCTGTAGGCCGCTGTATCGCTCAGTGAAGTGACACGAAGCAGGGAAGAGTGTGGTGGGGCCACCATTCCACCCGGCGACCTGGCTCCATGGCCCAAAGTTGACCCGCTACCATGGTTCGCAAGGCTGCCACCACAAATTTCGTGCTCACTCTTCCCGATCTATCTTCTGTCTTCTCGCGGCATCTCACAACCACCAACTTCGACTTAAACCTTCGCAAAGGACGATGGACTCCCCACCGGCCTACAGCAACGCGGGGAAATCCTACAACGACAGCAAAGTCACAGCCACCAATGCCGCTCCAGCAGGGACCGCACACATCCTATTTCTGGACCATGTCAAGCCCGGCACGATCAGCAGACGCGAGAAAGTCAAGACAGGGGCCTTAATTGAGAGGCTTGACGATGCTATTATCATCCCCCATGAAATCACGCACGCAGACATGCTCGATCTAGTCAAATGTCGAGCGGACAGACTACATGAGCTCGATGTCCGTTCACCCTCTTACAGAGGTACTTTGGTTTTGGAGAGGGAAGGCAAATCCATTGTAGGGTTGTCGGATGAGCAGAGTTGGGCTGCGGGTCGAGCTCTCCTAGATGCTGGTATGGATGAGAAGAGGAACAAGGGCCAGAAGGAGGTGAAGTTGGTGTTCAAGTTTGCGGAGGTGCCGGAGGGGTATTCAGGGCCGGCGGTGGCGGATTCGGATTCGAAGTCCAATTTGAAGTTCAAGGGCTGTGTGGTGCAGTAAGTGGAGGAGTGAGGAGTGAGGGGCTGGGGTAGAAGGGAGAAGGAAGGCACGATGGACCTCGCGGAGAGAAGATATACAGATGCAATTCGGAAGTGTCTATGCTCAACCTAAAGCTAGTGTCTCGCGTTGGCCAGCCAATCGGAGATGATCTGGGCGCTCTAGCCTCCAAACATATCGTCGAGATCCAACCTTCTTCTCTTCATCACACATCATGCTAGCACGATTGAACACCATCTTCTTGGTGACGTTTCCGCAACATACTTCCAGGCTGGTCGAAAAGCCTGCTTGTTCTCTCACGAGATGTCGTGCCTTCCAACCTCTGGCTAAGCCTTCCGAGCGCGAATAGCTCTGAATGTTGTACGTAACGAGAACGCGATGCAAAAGGGCAGCGACATTTGGCGAGGGCATGCTTTATTTGGTACATTGCGCACGTCTTCGTCTACGCCAGTCCGGTGTAGGGTCTCCGACAATAATGTTGCCTTACGCATTCAAGCCGGCCGTATGCCTGCACGGCATTGCGCACTTAGAAACATATACCCCAAGCCTTCTCGGTCGGAAACAGACGCCGCCAACCTCCGTCAGCTAGAAGCGCTCATGCACCGCCTAGACCATGAGCGGGCGGCCATTCAACGATCTGAAGATGTATCTCATCGCACCCCGAACGGCATTTCGCTTCACTTCAACAGCGCTGATAGCCTGGAACTCCAACTCCTCACCGCTGGCCACCGGACATGGGGCTTCGTCGTCTATCGTTCTACATACGGCGATGACTCAGCCTGGGAGTCATGCATACAGCGTATACATGCACAGGTCCATAACGCCATGGACTTGTATAACGGACATGATCCACTCTCTGGAGATCGCTTCAAGCTCACAGTCATATCCGATGAAAGCCTGTTCGACTGAGCAAGTACGCAAATTATACGCCAGCATTTTGTCGACTGGTCGGCTCGTATCCTCCACGAGGAACAAGGCTCGCAGAAAGAGATTGAGGCCCGACGGCAAACCCTGCCAATGACGAATGCACTACCAATCTGGGGCACCCCGGCAAGGTATGCATTCTGTATCCAGGTTGACAAACCCGCACTCGAAAGCATACTCGCGGATGAAGCTTGGGGCTGGGTGAACTTGATCAAGAAGGACTGGGTCTCACGCAGTGCAACCGAATCCAAATGGCCACAGCAGCATCAGTCCGGCGCAATTGAGGGCGACACCCGAAGACCTGAGCAGATGGGTCCAGACCATGGAAACGACATGTACGAAGAGGGCGACTTGGCTGACGACGATGAAGAGTATCCTCCTATCGAAGGATGCACAGATGAAGACGTCGGCTGGATGAAGATACAGCTTGTGGACCTTATGCCAGGCTGTTACGTGGACCTGGGTGATCCCAACCATTGGCACGTCGTGTACCAGAGACCGCCGGAGATGTCGCCAGGGTAGCTGCAACCGCTCTGGCCGCTCTGGTCACCGCAGGGGTCGCTTCCGGATCCAGGAAGACCTGTTACGGATAGAGCTTTCGGCTTGGTGGGCGGATGAAGCCGTTCAGACGGCCAGAGGGAGATCATGACCTTTGTCCATCCTCCGGAGTTTTGGAGTTGGTGGACATGTTTCCGTGGGCAGACGGTGCCCTGTCGCTCTGCATGAATCCCACATCACTGACATTGTGTCGCGACAATGCCTTGCTGGTGCTCTTGCGCTGGAAGTGACAGGATGGTGCCTTGCGACCGACAAGGATAGAAAGAGGATGATCCAATATATCTCTCCAGGTTGCCGATCCTTGCACCTAAGCTAGCGCCCCTCCATCGCCAGCCAATCGGGGACGAAGCGGTCCTGCATGATCGTCCTCGTTCTCGTTCCTGTCAGCCGCAAAATCTGTTCGCAGGCGATCTCCCTCTACACCTTTCAGCCACAACACCAACTTCGCATGACCAAAGGTTGGCTTGAGTCTCATATAACGTTAGCAGTCAATCTTCTCCGTTTCGTGCGCTTCCGTTTCTACGCTCTTGCAGCCCCAGCATCCCCTTTCTCTCCTCGCAAAGAACCAACCTTCGCTACCATGGTACTTATAACACTGGTATTCACGGTCGGTGTAGCAGCAGCAACCTCCAACAATGGCAGCCTAGCATACCGAATGGTAGACAGTACCATCGCCAGAGGTCAAGGAACATACAGCACCTCCGCGTCTACCAGTCTCATCGAGCTCGGCATCTTCCAACAGGCTCTGCGGGAGAGCATATCAGCTACAGACAGTGCTACTCAGAAGGATCAATGGACAGCTTATCTCAAGGAGAGTGTAACGAGCACCATCACAGCCCTATCAAATGCAACAGCGGACGCAGGCCTCCCTCTTGACCGGCTCTCCATTGGAACCGCTATGATCCATCAATACGACATCACCCATGATGCGGCTCTGCTTGCAGCAATCGATGCATTGCAGGCCTCCGTCGCTGCCCAGCAGCGCAACGCCAATGGTGGGCTATGGTACTACGCGAATCCGAACAACCTCAGCTACTACCATAATCTGTCCTATCTTGATGGCATGTTCTCGTACCCAGCTTTCGCTGTGCTGTCTGCCGAGTCATCTCCAGGCGGTAGTCAGCATCCTGTAAATGGTAGGGGACTACTTGAACCATCAGCAGCCCTAGACCAACTTCGCCTTCTCTACGACATCTGCAAGCAGCCGTCTGGCTTACTGGTCCATGGCTATGATGCCAGTAAGGCGCACAATTGGTCCAACCCAGTCACAGGAGCCAGTTCGATCGTCTGGGCTCGGGCACAGGCATGGTACACGCTTGGGGTGGCCAACACGATGGAACTTCTAGGATCATCTTGCCGGCACGGTAATGGATCTCAGACAGACTACCAAGTCTCCATTAAGCTGAAAGGGCTCTTCAATGCTATCGCTAAGGCACAAATCGTAGCGAGTGAGCGCAGCTTGAATACAACCGCCAGCTACGGCGTCTGGCAAGTCGTGGACCGTCCTGGCGAGAGCGGGAACTTTATCGAAGCAAGTTCGAGCTGTATGACAGTGTACTCGCTTCTGCGAGGAGCCAGGAACCATTGGATCGAAGACAACGACTTGCGGGAACGGGCTATCGCGGCCGCGCTCGGTGTGTACCAGGGCGTGCAGAAGCAATTCCTGAGCGAAGCGAGTAACGGCACCCTGTCCTTGAACGGTACCAGCTCCGTGGCCAGTCTGAGTGGTGAAAGTGTCGACTATGAGGTGAGTACAACTATATCTCGAGCGCCTCGGGCTTGGCTTGTCGATCATACTGACGGACATTCTCGCAGTACTATGTAACTCGACCCACTGTGCTCAACAGCCTTATCGGCACGAGTGCGTTCATCCTTGCAAGTCTGGAAGTGGAGCGCCTTGCTTGAGGTCCCGCATGCGGGTGACGAAGCTGTGGTGGTAGCGGGCACCGGATCTGCACTGCAGGGTGATCATTGTATGTACGATTAATCGAGCGGTACGTCATTTTAGCTGCATTTCTCCACAATGTTGTCCGAAAGTCGATGTTTGGTGAACGGCCCCGCGCAGCCTTGCGGAGATAAGCTTTGAAGATGCATGTCAACGCTCAGGTCCCGGGGAATAATAACAAGGCAGCCCGCTCACACCTGGGCTGGATGGTCGAACACCGTTGGGCATTAGCCGCATAACCATTCTCGTCGTTGTAGTAACGGGCTATACACAGTGCTCTCGCGGCGTTTATCAGTCGGAGACGCCCAACGTCTCTCGTAGCGGGTACTAACCCTGCACTGGTTCTGCCTTCATCGCACAAGCCATGGACCGCCATTCATGCCCACCACGGTACCTCAGACACGCCAAGTCTAGCTCCTTTCTCCGTGCACGACAACCAGCGACATCCCAGACCGAAGGCAAACCCCTACCGCAAGTCCCCAACGACGCTCAGCCATGCATCATCGATCTCGTACACTGCAAGTCTCTCAGCGCGAACAGAAGCCACAAGGTGATTAGACGAATATCCGACGTTGTGCTCCTACCTGTGACGATCGACTATGCGGGTCTGCGAGATCTGCTGTTCCGCCGATTAGTCTCTCGTTTCAAAGTCGACCTTCTCACAACCGGTGGCATATGCTCGATCGTTCTTACAATAGATGGGGAGCAGGTGAGCTCTATCGTCGACGAAGAAAACTGGAGAGGCGCCCAGCAAGTGTTACGAAGGCAAGAGAGTGCTGCGCTGGAGTTGTATTGGTCGCACAAAGACCCGGAGGTTGCGACTTATGAACCGGCTGAAGACGAAGTTGGGAGGCCAAAGCGGCCAGGGTATTGCAGGGTGCAGTAAAGGGTGCACCGTTGTCTCAATGCGTTGCGATAAGAGTGGGTGCGAAGCTGCCAGCAGGAACAAGTCTGCAGCGAAGACCTTGTCATTTACGGTTCGGACATGCTCCCGGACGGAACGGCCATGCACTCGAGGGTCGGCCTGCCACACTCCATGGCGCAGCTTAACCCAACTCCAAGCACGGCGTTTCAAGCACGAGTCTTCCCACGCCTATTTGCGTCGCACGAGCAGCGACAAACATGACTGAGATCAGCATGGCCGTTGTTGATAGCAATGTAGCGGACTCGTATTTATATGTCAGAGATTCTGCATCTGCATTCGACACGATACTGTTCATTAACGCCTACTTCGACGTCTGGGGCAAGGATCGGAAACGATTCGGCAGCACCAGCAATACCTCCTGGAGTGCAGACCAAGCCATGACCAATGGTGGATGCCTTGCGAGCATATCTTCCGCCCGTTACTCCAACGGTCCCTAGCTCACCACAACTCGACCCTGTGAGAGCTCCCTCCTTCCATCCAATGAGGTAGCGGTATTTTCTGCAATGATGCCTCAGCGTGGGCGTTCGACCCCGCCACCTTAAACGGAACATAACCTGGGAAGCTCGCGCAGCATCTCAGCTAGTGACCCAACTATTGCTCTCTATAAGACTTTCCTTCAATATATTTTCTGCTTCAGCTGATACGGCCGCCACGATCATGGAAAGACATGCAAAGAGCTCAGGTCCGCCACCGTACGAGAAGACCGCCAGTCGGGGGGAGGCTGGCCCAAACGAGGAGACCTTGTCAGCGCCGTGTGCGACTGATCCCGCTCTATCACGCGTCGCCAGCTTCGTGAACTGCAAGATGGGTCGCCTTAACGAACGCGGCAAACAAACGACAGGCAAAGAGCTCGAAGCTATCAACGATGTTATCCTCATACCGTCACCGATGGATTACCCGGAGCTTTGCAGATTACCGTGCCGCCGCGCACACGTCAAGTTCGACATCGACATCGTCGCCGTTAGTGGTTTCTTTGGCATCTTTCTCGTCGTCGGCGAACATGAAATCACTCTTAGCGACGACGAGAGCTGGCAAGCCAGCCGGTAGCTGTTTCGGGAGCAGAAAAACGCAGTGCTGGAGATGCGGTTCTGTCTCAAGCAAGCCTCCTCACAAATTGTGCTTGAGAAAAGACAGAAGAAGGGTGATGGGCGCTGTAAGGTGCAGTGACGACTAAACAGTATCTCACACGGAGCACACGATGAAGATGATACCGGTGTGCGGTAGACATGTCTCATAGCGACGCAATGTCTCACAGATTTCTCCAGATGGTCTTGCTCGAACAGGCTGCGGACAGAACGGAAGTCCTGGTGCAGCGGCCCAGGCCATGCGACTTCCCTAGGCCCACGTCCAGTTTCGTCTTGGTCTTCGCAGAACCAAGGCGATGTCATAAATGAACGCCGAGCTCGAAATACAGCCTAGCACACTGGATCAGACGAGACGTATCTTTGCGCAACAGCGCCTTGAAGCGAGCCAGCATGACTTGGACCCGCATGCGAATTACTATCTGCGAGATGCTGGAGCCACAGTGCTGGTACTGGTCCACGAATCACGCCCCGACATCAAGCACCAGTACTGTGTATCGTAACGCTGTATGACTTTCCATCGGCTCTCGGAACACACAGATACTTCAAGCCTATATACCACCTACTACCAAGCCACATCGCCGAGACCCATACCACAGACCAAGATGGCAACCCAAAATTCACCAAGCTACGAGTCATCTGGCCACAAGGGCCTCTTGCATTGCACCACTCAGCACACAAGCATCCATGAAACCCGGAACCTGTCTTTGACCATTAGACTTCTACACAAATATCCCGAGGAGGTCAAGGACGGTATGAGGCAGCGATTTGGCGATGTCATCCGCTCAGCCAATGAAGTCATAGAGCTTGACATCGAAGCATCGTGGGCGGAGACCAGTACTTTCCTACGGTATCGCCTCGCCGCCCAGCTGCTGTTTGATGATTCGCCCTACGGCCGAGAAGGTTGCAAATTACACATCCAGGGGGAAGGCGTTGCTACGAGCATAGTCGACGAGACGAGCTGGCAAGGCGGAAAGACATTGCTCAGTCCTGACGCTGTGGTGATCTCCATGTACTCGAGGGAGGCAAAGTACCCGAAGAAGACAAAGCAGCAGATCATCTTGCAGCGATGCCTTGTCCAATAGAGCGGCGTCTGCATGCTACGCATTCGAGAAATGGTGCAGTTTCCCGGTGCCGACCACGGCCTTCCAATCCGACGCAACATGTTCCGAGCGTACCAAATTACAGCTTAGGGTGTCCCAACGGCTCGTCCGGAGACTGCGCCACTCAACAGACGGGTCCCTCAGCCCATATACACATCATCCCATCTTCTCGTGGTTCACTCACTGCACATTCTTCAACGATCGATATGCGACTTCGGCAACCAGACTCAAAGACCGAGATGTAGTACAGAAGATTTTTCAATCTATTCTTCGAACGAACCATGGTCGAGCCCGAATATCCCAACGGCTCAATAGTAGACCGTGTCTCCGATAGGATAGATTGGGCGCACTTCAAATATCACAGAGCCTTTGCTTCACCCTTACGCAGTCTTCTCCTTCCTCAACTTCTGACGTCCAAATGCACAACCTCGAGCCCAGCCACGATATGCCAGGCCAGCCTAGCCATGACTTTCCACCCGATTACGAGTCGTGCTCTTTTAGCAGAGAGGCCTCTTATCTTGCAGCCCTGGACACATCTGTGCCTCCTCGACATATAGTATCCATATTCATCACGCTCGAAAATAGAGCCGCTGGAGGAGTCGTCGACGGAACCAGAAAGCGGTCTGGCCGCAGACTCAATGAGGTGGAAGAAGCTATCGTCATCGACACGAGCATGTCATGGCCAGAATTGCGGATCATGCTTCGCAACAGAGTCAGGACACAGATTCTAATGGTCGATCAACGAGTGGGTGATGAGCAATGCAAGCTTTGCGTTCGCAAAGGCGACTATTACCTCTATGTGGTTGATGAGACAAGCTGGCAGGCTAGCAAAAGATGGTTGAAGAAGGGTGGGTGGTTGGGCTTTATGTATACTAC